>VYZV01020993.1:0-28774 GCA_013401275.1 Pandion haliaetus
AGATGATATTTAAGGTCCCTTCCAACCCAAATAATCTATGATTCTAAATTTCAGGATCATTATTGTCATCACCATCATCATCTGTTTCCATATAACTAATGTATAAAAAGTCTGATCTCTTTGGTCCCTCTGATGTACCCTAAAAAGACCACATATAGCCAGAACCACCTGAATATATTTTGGACTTGAAGTACAGTATCACTTGTGTTTTGTTATACTGCACTGAGAAGGAAAGCATTTGAACATTTGGTTCGGAATTGGAATCAGAGAAAAATCAGAACTTGACTGTGAATTGCAATAAGACGGCCAATTATTCTTCCACTTTGTCAAAATAAAACCAACCTTCAAAAAATAAAAAGCGTTTAGGAGAGGCTAAACAGTTTGACACAATTCAAATTCTCTATTAGAAATCTCTACTAAGAAGAGTTTCTTCTTGTAGACCTGCAATACAGGACAGTTGGGAAATGTAGAAGATGAGGTAAAAATTTAAGATAAATTCTAAAAAAGCAGTGTGCTTTATATGAGGCCATTTACAGATAGTCCAGTGTTTATTGTACTTCTCCTTGGTAAGGGTATCTATTACAAAGGAAAGGTGATGTTCTTAACCAAATGCAAGTACTTTTTGAATCCTTGCCCTTTAGCAAAAATGTTTCCAGTTAAAATTTGTCAGATGTTACAGTTCTCTCCACTTTCTTTCATTCCCCAGTGAACACAATTCCCTTCACTATGTAAAATTATGTTGCTGTCATGGATTATGTCAACTTTAACCTTTATTACACATTTTCAGTTATATGTTTTCATGAATGGAGTTGAAAACAAAAGAGGGAGAAAAAACTCTAAGCAAGTGTGGTAAAAGCCTAGTTATTAAGTTGCTCCTTCTCATTCTGGTGAAGTCTCACTTCATTATATTTTTCTCTTTCCTTATTACACTCTATATCTATATTCTTTAACGGCATTTTCCAGGAGACAAGGTGTTTTCGGTTTGGATGATAAGGTTTTGGTAGCGGGGTGGCAGTTTACAGGGGTGGCTTCTGTGAGAAGCTGCTAGAAGCTTCCCCCATGTCCAACAGAGCCAATGCCAGCTGGCTCTAAGATGGACTCACTGCCGGCCAAGGCTGAGCCCATCACTGATAGTGGTAGCACCTCTGGGAGAACAGATTTAAGAAGGAGAAAAAGTTGTGGGGGCACAGAAATGGCAGCCGAAGAGAGGAGTGAGAACATGTAAAAGAAACAACCCTGCGGACCCCCAGGTCAGTGAAGAAGGAGGGGGAGGAGGTGCTCTATGTGCTGGAGCAGAGATTCCCCTGCAGCCCATGGGGAAGACCATGGTGAGGCAGGCTGTCCCCCTGCAGCCCATGGAGGNCCCATGGGGGGACCCACGCTGGAGCAGTTCGTGAAGGACTGCAGCCTGTAGGAAGGACCCACATTGGAGAAGTTCGTGGAGGATTGTCTCTCGTGGGAGGGACCCCACACTGGAGCAGGGGAAGAGTGTGAGGAGTCCTGCCCCTGAGAAGGATGAAACCGCAGAAACAACGTGTGATGAACTGACCGTAACCCCCATTCCCTGTCCCCCTGTGCCGCTGAGGGGGGTAGGTAGAGGATCCGGCAGCGAAGCTGTGCCTGGGAAGAAGGGAGGGGTGAAGGAAAGGTGGTTTGAGATTTGGTTTTATTTCTCATTACCCTACTCTGGTTGACTGGCAATAAATTAAGTTCATTTTCCCCAAGTTGAGTCTGTTTTTCCCGTGATGGTAATCGGTTGAGTGATCTCTCCCTGTCCTTATCTTGCCCCAGGAGCCCTTTGTTATATTTTGTCTCCACTGTCCTTCCGAGAGGGGGGAGTGGTAGAATGGCTATGTCTTCATGGTCATGATTCAGAATATTAAAGGTATGTGAACATAGGCTTTAGCATTAATAGCATTTATTATGAATTTTCAACAAGGAAGTACAGATGAAACTATTGTACAATGGCACTTTTTATGTGGCAGTCCTTTTCACATATGTCTTACAACCACAGATAAGTGTCTGTAAAATGTAATTCAGACAGTACCACATGCAGCTGGCACATTTATGACTATAAATCTTAGATCTGTCTACACTTCCATTGACTAAAAATGCTTTTAGCAATTGCAATAAATTAAAATTCTTATTTTTTGTAAATTTTGTCAAGGACAACTAATCTATCTCTTATGGCTGTTGACAGTATACCCAAGTCCGATTAACTGACATCTTCCTTGAAATGCGGTTTATTAAAATAGGGTTTTTTGATAGAGAAATGCAGCTATTTCTGAAAGCAGACAAGAGTTTTATCTATACAAGCGTTAATATAAAAAGCATTCTTACAGGAATTCAATCTGTAATACATTTTAGTTTCCTTTTTCAGATCACTTAAACTTTGAAATATTTGATCTTAACTTAGTTACCTCCCTGTTTTCCTGAAAATACAAAGTGGCTCTGTTTGTGACTATGTTAAAGAACTGGAATGAGAATATGATATCACAGTGAATCACTGAATTTTCTTTTAACTCCAGAAAATCTGCCCTCAATTTCTGCCTTTTCCATATATGAAAATAATTCCAGGATTCACTCTTGACCTCCAGTGCATCAGGGAAGGCCATTGTACAACATCAGTAAAATCATTCTGCCGTAGATGACAGCATCAGCCTAATTTAGAAATATTTTTAAAAGTAGGAATGACAAAAAGAAGCGCACTGAGGAATTTAATTACTTTTTCAACAAATGTGGGTATGCTAAATATCACACAATGGTGCTAGAAGAGAAGGCCTTTCCACCTGGGGAAAAAAAAGGCAAACAAAAAAAACCCCAAACACCCTAAGAGAACCTAATAGCTCAAAACTGAAACTTAACTGATATAAATAAGAAATAAAGCACACTTTTTTTTGTGTAGTGTGTTTTTTTAAAGGCTGCCTCACATAAGTAGTGCAAGACTGTCTTCAGTAGAAAGCAGTATATTTCAATAGTAGCAGCTATTGCTGCTACCATAAAACTGATTGTATGGATGACCTGGTGTCTGCACTATAGTTATTCTGGGGTGTTTTACTTTGGACTAGATGTAGTGCAGTCCTGTGAACTGAGCACCAGCTAGTGGCTGCAGTGCCTCAGGTACTCTCCTAGAGTTTACCTCCTAATTTAGTTTAATTTAAAAAATCCAGTTTGTATACCTTGAGTACACTACGCAATATAAACCAAATCCAGACAAATTTGAACAATCAAGATATTTGCTTCAAAATTATATGCTGATCCAAAGTAGGGTGCTAAGGTAGGTGCAGTCCAAGTTTCAGGTAGTCTCCAAAGCATTTGATCAAATTTGCAAGTTTTGGGTCTTAGAGAGAAAAGAGGGTTAGACTGAGTAAAAGTAACCAAGTAGGTTTGGTACCTACTGTTCTAAGCCTCTTCACCTGAAGTTCTTTGGCCTGTGTAAAGCAAGAGGTCAGGTGATGCTATAATTGCTTTCTGGCTCTGAAACCTGAAGATATCACTCACATGAATAGTTCCTTTGAGTACAATCAGACTACTCAGATGGGGAAAGCTGCTGCCATGCTGAAGTGTTTGCAGGATCAGGACATAGATAATAATTATAAAGAATAATATCTTCACTGTAGCCATACGTGTTTCAAATATTGTTCATCATCACTTCCATTATAATATCCATACAGGGAATTGTCAGAACAACCTGGAAAGCTACATTTGAATTATCATTTGGTGAATTGGTTAATAAAAGCAAACTAATATGAAAATATTTTTTAAATCTGTAGAAATTAAGTTATTCTATAATCTCTTCCACTTTAATTGAAATATCCCTATGAGACTGATGTACACAAGTGTGAAGTGTGTTTTCAATATTTCTACTACCTTTTAGGAGCTCTGTTTTCATATAAAAAGTAGGTATGCAATGAGCTTCAGGAATCTAATTATATTGACAGCATACTATTGACACATAAATTTAAAATGCAGAGGGGGAAGCACAGGATACCTGAACAGGTTGGAAAGATATTTGTGACCAGCAGAAAACTAACCGGTCAGAAATATGAAAAAATTTTCATTTTCACAGTCTGAAGGAGGTAGCTAGAAGGTGTTAATTAGAATAGAATAGAATAGTTCAGTTTGAAGGAACCTACAGTGATCAACTAGTCCAACTATTTACAGGACCAAAAATAGCAGAACTATAAATGATGAGGACTAAGGAGAGATCATTTTTGGCCCCCCAAAAAAATCTAAATCATAGAAAGTTTACAATACTTGGATACAAAGTATACATCTGTATAACGTGAAATACAAAGAGGAAGTCATACAATGGCAGTTCCTTGGCTTAGCAGTAGAGATGCTAGTAATAATCTTACAAACGTGTGCAAAGCAGTAAAGATTGATTCTGTATTACCGTCCTGGTCTTCAGCTAAATGCAGTAGAGCAAAATAAATGAAGATTAAAAATGTCACTGGAAAAAATAATAACAGGGGTTCAGAACAGCTGCGACAAAACTACAAAAGAGGTGTTGCAGAGAATTTAATGTGAGACTGGTTGGAGCACAAATGTCAAAAAACTGAAGATTAGCAGATATTGTCAGAGTATATATGAGATTTGCAGAAGGTGAGAAGATGAGATGGGCCTTTAGGGAGGGAAGACAGGAGCAGAATCCTGCTGTGCAGTTGCACAAAGATATATGGTCAGGGGAACACATCGAACAGGATCAAGGAGGAGGTCAGAAAGAGAAAGGAAGAGCAGATGGTCATATTAAAGCTGAAGAAAGACAAGCGTATACTCAGCAATGTCAAAACAAGCACAGATATAAAACAATTAATTGTGTTGAATAATGAATTATCCATGTGCAGTTCAAATGTTAGTCTGTATGTCAATCAGAGAATCTGAGTAAATGAGCTGAATGAGGTGTGTGTGTAAGCATTGCTTTTATTTATCTAAATCCTCCAGGCACTAATACAGGCTTGCTTCCAAATCTTCCTCATCTCTTGCCCAGAGAGATCTTTATATAATTTTGGCCTGTTTAAAACTGTTGCCTGTAGGAGCCACATCTATTCAATGTTCCAGCTTTGCATCTGGAGCTGTGCAATATGGAAAGTGGGTGAGCTTCTTGCAGACTTAACTAGGAGAGTGAGAGCAGAAAATCAAGCCAAAATTGCAGGGGCTGGAGCACCGGCCCCGTGAGGAGAGTCCGGGGGAGTGGGTTTGTTCAGCCTGGAGCAGACATCTCAGGAGAGACATAACAGCACCCGCCAGTGTCTAAGCAGAGGTCATTGGTCATTGTGGAGATGAAGCTGGGTTCTTCTCAGCTGTGCAGGGCAGAAGGACAAGAGATAAAGGACATAAATAGAAATGTTAGTTGCGTTCTGAACCTATAAGGAAAACCTTTTCCCGCTAAGGGCAGTCGGGCAGTGGCAAATGTTGCCCGGAGAGGTTATGCAGTCTGTTCTTGCAGGTTTTTCAAAACCCGACTGGATGAAGCCCAGAACCACCTGGTCAGATCTCATGGGAGATGCTGCGCTGAGCAGGAAGTTGGACTGGAGGTCTTCTGAAGACCCTTTGGACCAGAATTATCTTATATGATTACTTTATGATTTAGGAAAAAAAGACACTATTCCCAGTAACCAAGTAGCTGCTTGGAAAAGTCCCTTCTCTGCCTCAGTGTGAGCTGAGTCATGCTTATTACCTGCTTATTTTAATAGGTAATTTCAAGATAACTTGCAATTCTACAATGAACTAAATTATCCTTTTTTCATTTGTCTTTTTTTCAAGAAATAGTATTGCTGTTGCCCACCCAAACCTTATGTGTATATTTGTGAGCACTATAAATGTGACTATTAGAACTAGTAAATATGGTGTCAATAAAAATTACTTCATATCTTCTGAGAATAAGACATTAATGTAACTCTACTCTAAGACATATAAAAATTCAGCTTATTTTTTAATGTACATAATTTGCTAAAAGAAACTGCATAAATTTAAATTAACTTTCAGTAGTTTTAGTGCAAATTCGTTTCTCCAAATAATACCTGCTAGTTTATTTGTATGTATCAGACTGTGAAATGAAGAATGTGATAAAAAGCATCTTGATATAAATTAAAGCTCATTGGTTTTGAAAAATAATTGGGTTTGGGTAAAAGCTGTTGGAGTTAGCAAAAATGTGTTGCTTTGAATAAAAATCTGTTCATTTCCATACAAATATGTTGCTGATCATACAAATGGTCTGATTTCAGTGGCAGGGACATGTATTCAGTGGAGGTATATAAAGTGTCTATTTCAGACCAAAATTATCCCCAAATTTTTCAATTTTTAGTAAAAAGAAAAATGTTTAAATCTTCTTGTATTTTTTTTACTGTAGTTGATTGAAATTCTACAATTAAATAGTATTCTGTTGGAAAATACAGCTTATGAGAAATGAAAATATTTTGTGCAAATGTATCACTTTAACTGAAAATTCAAAAGGAAAAAAATAATTTCACTCATTACAGCATTCTTGTTCAATTTCATTTGTGGCTCATTTGTACGGACATTTCATATTATGCTGGTATAAAAAGAAGTATTCAAAATGTACTAAGTGTATCTTTTAGTAGTTACAAAATACATATTAATCAGAAATTAGATGAATGGAATACACAGGAACAATAAAGTCAAAATAGAAGATTCAGTTCCTTAAAACAGAGTTGATTGATTTGACATATATTCTGAATTCTTGTCATATTAAATGAGGATTAACTTCTCTAAAGACTATGAATTGATAGAGCATCAAACAAGATGGAGTAATGCCATTCCCAGAACAGATGATTCATAAGCCAACTGGTGAACCCCAAATCCTATAGACCAGATGGCTTTATTTTCCTTCTCATTTTCTGGTAACACAAAGAACTTCTCTGGGGATATCTGGTGTCTAACATCAGATAGGAAAAGAGCACAGATACTATACCTCCTAGGAGGGAATTCTCAGGGAATCTGGAGTATGGGAATAAACAAAAACCATTTTGGATTATGGGGATATAGTTACTGTTTAATGTAATATCCAGATTGCTTTAAAATATTCTAAAAATAGTTCATTGCAGAGGCAGATGTGAAACAAAAGGTAGAAAAATTTCTTCCTTATTAGATGCTCTTCACTGATTCTGAATGAACATCAGGGATTGAGGCTATGATATATACGGATCATTTCAATAATTTCACTACTTCTAGTGCACAGAATGAAAGAAGAATCAGAGCATTGTTTGCAAAGTATTACTGGTGGTATACAAATAATTTAAAAATGGAAATTAGAAGCAACGTTGTGATTGCTCTAAACTCACAGTATTTTAATAACCCAACCAGTCTATATTTCTCAATCAGAAAATAGGAGCAGGGTGTAATACAATTGTTGGAGTAGTGACATGTATCCTGCAACATCAGAAAATGAGATTGGACAATTCGGTTTTGAGAATGATGGCATGTGATAAGTGGTAGAGGAAAAGTGGGCAATGCACTATGGAAACATTAAGCCCAGTGCTTCCAGGGATGTTGACTGTACCACAGTCAGTTGACTCCAGATCATAGGATACTCTAGCATTCCTGCAAATGATCCTGGATATTAATCTGTGACTGCAGTTCTGAAATTTCAAACATACTGGTAAAATAGAATTGTTGAATAGAATCATACAACAATTTAGGTTAGAAGAGATTTTTAGAGATTACCTTGTCCAAAGCCAACTCAAAGCTCAGATGTCTCTCCACTATGCTGTGAGAAAACTTATGCCTCCTCATCTTTTATCAGGGCGTTAAATCTACTCTGTAAATGCACAGCTGCAAAAAGGGGAAAGACTTTCCTCCTGTCACCAAACTTGCAAGATTCTGGCTTTCCCCTTTCTGGCATTCTGTGTTCTCCACTTGTTCAGGTGCAGCTTCTACCTGCCCCTTCTTCCACACAACGTAGGGTTCAGGTTCTGCCAAAGGACCCATCGATGCCACGTTGATTCCTTCTTGATGGTGTGCAATCTGCTCACCTCTTCCTACAGCTCCTTCAGGTGGTGACTCTGTTTCAACCAGAGCATATCTCCCACAGGTGAGGCTGCTTTTCCCCCGACTCAGGGAGTTTCAGCAGGCACTGGGGACTTGGACGATGTGCCAGGAGCTATCACTGAAACTGGGCCTGCAAAGTTGCCCCTGGTGTGTCACTACCAGTGTTGCACCAACTGGGGCAGTCCCAGGCAGTCTCTGGGTGTTTTACCTTCTCTTCTTCTTGCCATCCCTGTTCACTGCATTCTCTGGTTGATGTTGCTCCAGATAATAGGGTGAAGGGTCAAAGGTAAAAATACTGAAATGCCATCAGAAAATATTGTTGGTCAGAAGAAGAGGATGTGTCTGTGTCCAAGGAACCACAGAGATGCAGTACATCAGTCCTACAAAACTAGGAGCTGCTGCTATTGCCATTCCAGTCAGTGACAGAGCTACCTCAGCCACTAAGGATGCTGGCAACTAAACAACTTTAAATTAAAAGGTTTGAAAAGCTGACAAATCACTAGAGACAATAACTAAGTCTGTAAGGTGATCTCCTAAGTAAATCCAAGCTAGTGCCAAAAATACCAAATTCCCATTTTCATTCATATATGTCTATGGGTATAAATATATGCCTATATTTATACCTGTAGAATGCACCAGAGATCAAATGATTTGACTAATACACACTTGAAATAATTTAACTATCTAAATCTCATATTGGTCACCTTCCCCTGACGTTTTTTGGTAATATGTGAGCATGGCTCCAAGCCCGTAAGTATTTCCAAATATGGAAACATACATTTTGATCCATAAAATAATAAATAATAAATTATGAACTCAGTGTAAACCTTGTAAACTACTTGTAAAAAACAAACAAAGATGAGAGGGAGGACTTTCCTGTTTTGACGCCTCCTGCAAACTGTGAATGTGAGCATTCAAGAATATTTAACCACGTGTGTTAAGATCAGCATTTTTCTCCTTTCTTTGATGCTGGGGTTCTTTTTTTCAGCTTCTGTTTTTAAAGAAATGTAACATAAGGTATTGGTTTGTGTTTGATTTGTAACTCATTTTGAAGTTTCCAGTCCCTCCTTAGGATAATGTTTCTGCTTACTAATTTTAAAGCTTATTATTATTCTCAAGAGAAAAGGAACTTTTACTTCTTTTAAACTCTCATCCTCAACAATAAACTCTGACATATGGAAGTGGACTTTTGTCTTTCCATGTTTTTTTCAGGATTTGTGTCATTGCTTGCACACAAACCAAATAATTATTTTGTTAATTAGATCTTCAGCAATAATAGTACATTCACTTACATTTTTCTTTTCTCAGATCTTACAGGTGCATATTTTTCTGTTGGACTTTTTCAGAAAGTAGTTGCAATGCTGTGTATTACACGCTGTTCCTACCTGCTGATGTTGGTGTCCCATTTTTTCTAGATCTAACTGAGGACAGAAAGAAAAAAAATGCAGGATTTTTTTTTTCTTCTTTGTTAATTTCCATAAAGAAGGTTATCCACTAACATCAAAGGTAAAAATTATCTTCTAATGACATGCTAACAACATTGTTAAGTGGAGCATAGAAATTTAGGAAATTTTCATGTGAATTTGACAGTGGATTTTATTATCTGCCCCTTGAAGGAGATCCTTGCTGTTGTCTCCCTTATTACCATTTTAAGGAAGACCCAACAATTTTGTCTAAAGGAACAGGAAAGTGCTGGGAGTAGTATCCTCAGACACAGAGCTACTACCTCTACTAAATGACTAGGTCTGAAGAAGTGGTTTGCAGTATAAGACAGGGGTAGAAACCCTAGGAGGAAGGCTCTTCTCTTAAAATGCAAGACAGAAGATGTGCATTTTTTAAAAGAACTCTTGAATCCCTGCAGTAATGGGGAAAAATGTAAAAGAGAAAATGCCAGCTTTGATTTCAATTAAAAGAGTGCCACAGATCAGTTCAAATATTTTTGAAAACAGGCTTAAAACAGAGTATTAACTGCAAATATCTGAACAGAATTTCAGTAAGATATGGGTAGAACAGGGTGGTTTTAATACCAGAGCAAGTAAAATGAAACTTCAAACAATACATCTAAGATTCATCATGTTCCTTTAAAGATCTTTAAATTTACTGCTCTTTCTTCAGTCTCGGTATCACAACATTCTATTAATCAAGTAATAGTAGGATCTTGCTTTTCCACAGTTTCTTTCTTTTTTTTTTTTTTTTTAAATTTTGGTTTTAACTTTCCTCGCATCAGAAGCCCCTACCATGCTAAAAAGCATTGACAATATAAGTACTGAATTTTTCCTGATGAGGGTTTTCACTCATATTTCAGAGTTCTGATGAATGATTGCAAACAGGGACTGCACTGCCTCACTCCGAATCCAGGTATATTTGTATATTTTGATTTAAAAAAACTGTTAACAATACCGTGATGTTGCCCCTCTCATTCAAACTTAAGGTTTCTGGGGCAGATTCCCTTGTTCAGATGATGAACTATAGTAGCATCCCTACTCCCCACATACTATTCCCACTCAGCATGTTGTGTAGCTGCTGTTATATGATTTTGTACATTGCCATTTGGCCAAATGGTCAGACGGCAAACAATTTTGCCAAATGCAAAGCAAAGCTTTTTTTAATGTCACTACATCAATTGTTTTTCCTTCTGCTTAGTTTTTTTTCTCTTTTTTTTTCTTGTTTTCTTTTCTTTTGTTTCCCAAGATGGGAAGAAAAAACTACATGTCTGAAAGTTCTTTATGAGGAAGAAGATTGTCTTCTGTTTTCACAAGGCCAAACATGGTCTGCAGCAACGTGTAAGCCACAGCAGAAGCTTTGAAATTTGTATTTCCTCTCCCAGACTCCATCATTTTAGCTCCTATCTGGTTTGACTCTAGTACCATTTCCTCTCAGACAAAGGCGAGTTGCTTCTTCTCATTTACTGAGCTGAAGGTGAGCTGTTGGCTTTGCTTTAAGTCTTTTAGGAAGATCACATAACACAGAACAACTCTTTTGAAACCCTGGGTTACGAACATGGAAACACAGCAATCTATTAAATAATCATTAGAAATAAAGCTTACTGAACTTTCAGCTTGACCCAGATCTTGGCAGAGAGCAGAAGAGCATCACTTCAGTGAACTCTGTGGTGCTATGGTGATACATACCAGCTGAAGATGCTTACTGTGGCTTTCTGTGCTCATTACTCAGTGAGTGATCATTGTGAAGAGCCCAAACACTAAATGAGTCATGTTTTTAATAGGTCAGCTCAAATACATTTTTCTCTCAGAAAGAAAATTACCTTGCTAATACACAAAATTTTCTACTTTTTTTTTTCTGTAAACAGCCCTTCCCATGTAATTTAACTACAATTAAGTAACAACCAGAATAAACACAATAATTGTTAAATTAGGACTTTACAATCTTGTAAATCCTAAAACAGATGCTGATAGTCTCAAATAAAATTTGAGCAAAGCTAATGCAAACTCATAGAACCAGTCTTTCCCTGGACTGATATAAACTGCTAACACCTCGCATCTTGTCCCCGGATACTACTGAGTAAATAATTTCAAATGCTTCTTGATAAAGTAGAACTTGAACTACTTCTCTGTTGTTAAAATAAAAAAAATATATATATACCTTTTGATTTAACACTGTGTCAGTGCTGCAGTCACTTTTAAAAAAATCTGGCTTTGCTTGGGAAGAGCCTGGTGTTGTCTCATTACCGTCTGATCCTTTATCATGGTACTGAACGCTCTTTCTAAAAAATCATGAAGAGGGAAGGAGGGGAATGTTACCCCTTCTGATTCAGTTCTTTTCCACGGCTCTAACAGAGAGTCAATGTTGGCCAAGTTTGCCTTTTAAGGCTTTCTCTGTAAAGTATTCCCACAGTGGACAGAAGTAGCTCTTTCAGTCTTATATTTTAGGGGAAAAATGACCCTATTTATGCTGCTGCATATCAGCTGCTTCTCAGGTCATCCTGCAAAAGAAAAAAATGATGCAATTCCCAAACTGTAGCATAATCATAATAGCAGTCATATTTTTATGCTGAATTAAAAATCTTTAACTCACATTACTGCAATCACACTTTAGTCAAACCACATACTGGGCATGATGCAGGTTCCCCCATCCCTTGTCTGTGCTTGGCTGCTAATTTGAAATTTCCAATTGCATTCTTATGATCTTGCTTCCTGTCAGACTGGCAGCTACATAACATGTAGGAGGAAAGCTAGATGGGAAGGCTAATTATGAACTAAGGCAGTCAGGAAAGAGAGAGAGAGAGAGGAGGATTACTTTCTTTTTTAATCAATATTATATTTTCTCTTGCACCACCCCCAGTAGATTGTGTCTTTATGAGATTCAGTCCTAATCAATGCACATCTAGCTAAATTAAGGGTCAGATCCTGCCTGTCTAGGGCATGTAAATCATGGGAAAGTGAGATGCCTTCTCTTCCTTTCTTCTTTTTCCACAGAACAGCGAAGGACAGAAAGAAGTAAGTTCCTTTACTAGAAGAGAGAAGGGTTTGCTTTATTCCTAATTTCCTGCAATGCACACAATTCAAAGGGGTAGGAAGAAGGCCAGCTGTGTTCCCTGTTCTGATTTTACTGTGGTTTGCTGACTACCACTTTATTCTTTTCTAAGGAACTATACCATATGTTTCTGCTCTTAGCCATGCTCCATCCATTGATCTTCCAACACGATTCAACACTATTCACACTGCCCTCATGTTTTCATCTATTTTTGCATAACCTCCTATCCTGCCCCAGGACATGAAACATATATTTAGCGTCATTCTATAAAAGCAATGTTTTTGCGGCTCACAGCTCAGCCTTTGCTGTTTCTCAGACATTTTGAAAACATACACATATGAAAAAAACAGTTACATCAACAGGCCCCAGGAATACCATATGTGGGAGCAGAGTTTACCCAGGTCAAGTTCTATGCCTTGTAGATGGACCATCTGTTCTAGTGCTGCAATCCTTAACAGAATAATACACGTATTTTCCATTCAAACTTGATTAATCTAAGAGAGATTCTAATGATACTTTAAGTTCTACATTAACCACACTATAGTAATATTTCATGAGTTTCTTTCCATTTTAAAATTTCAGGAATTTTGAGTTTAAAAGAACCAAAAAATATCAATTACTAATATATAGTATATTTCTGGATTTGAAATCTCTTGCTTTGTCTGTTTTTTTTTTCTCCTGATTTAATCCTGTATACCATAACCTCGTTGTATCAGGTTTATCATACTAGAAACCTGCACAATTGGTCCTGGTGGTTATAACGAGGGTAGAACCAGAGGTGGAGACATGGATTCACAAGTCATGAGACAGAGAAGTTTAAGAGTTCTCCTGGGCTAAGAATCTGTGTAGAGAATGTGATCAGAAGCAAGGGAGGTTTATAAGAGAAAACAAATGATAACAGGAACAAGAAGGTAGAAGCAGGTGCTGGAAATCACAACTAAGCAAACAAGAGACAGAACAAAGGGAAAAGCCACAGTGGCACACAAAGTGGCCAAGAATAACCCATGCAAGGGGCTCAGATTTGCTGCTAAGGGACACTGATCAGTCTCCCTGATCAATATTAGACCATTTGTGCTGGCTCTATAAGCATCTTAGTATCTCAGGTCGGGAGGAGTTTGAATAAGAACAAGTGTTCCACTGCAGAGCCCCATTACTGAATCTGTACCTAAAAAGGACAATCTTCTCATTACTGACATCTGTTATATAAATTCAATAATCTTTCCCAGTTCCCTTTTAAATCAGTAATAATTCATATCAGTAAGGGTAAGTTGGGATCCCAAGACAACAAGCTAAATCTAAACCAATATAAATCAGTTTGCTCATTTTGGTAATTCAGAAACTGGCTCCTTAAACATTTTACATCAGAAAAGAATGAATGTAAATGAACTGCAATTTTTCCCCTTCAGAATATTAAATAAGTAGATAATGGAAAATAATTCTACTACTATCAGTAAAAAATAAGGACAATGTAGATGTGGATTTTCTTGAACTTTTACTAATGACACAGCTGTTGACTGCTAAAAAGTATATTGGACTTGTTTGCTAAATTTTTGCCTACATTTAAGATGAAGTTCAGGTCTTGCTCAGGAAACCCTGGAAATGTCACAGCACATTAGCTGTGTATAGTGCACGTAGTTCCAAGCATGGGTTTCTATTTTTGTCTCCTGCATTTAACACATCCATTTGTTCACACTTCACTTGCTTCATTGCCACCTTCTCATCTCCTGAGAACATTCAGCATCACAGTTTTGGTGGGACTACAGGGATCAAGCAAGCCACAGAAATAAAAGGATGCTACTCCCCAGCCCAGTTTGCTTGACTCTCAGTTGTCTCTCTTTTTGCCAGCCAGGTAGCTGTCTGCCCAGACAGGAGTGAATTTACTGGGATCTAAAAGTAGAAAGTAACCATCATTATTTCAGAGTTCTATTTAGAAACTGTGACTACAATGATAAGGGAGTGTTACTCCAAACTGGGCAGTGTTACAGATCTCTTCTGAGCAGATGGGCTGCAAAACAACAAACTTTGCATGGACCAGCTGCAGGCTTTCATAACAAATACAAGCTGCTGATAGCAGTCTAGACAGGCACAACAGCTAGAAAACACATTTCCATAATATAATAGCCTGTTGTAGAAATGAAGCTTGCTCCTTGGCATTCCTACTAAAATTTAAGTTCTTATTAATAGAGCTAGATTGTTATATACTTGCATATATTCCTCTGCCAGCCTGTGCTAGTTAACACAAATTAGATATAAAATGCTACCAAGGTAACTAGCTAGGAATCAAATATCACAAATGGATTTTTTTCTTTTTTGCTTATTTGTTTACCTAAAGGAAGCTGCAGTTTCCTCAAAATCAAATTGTTAATGAGGAGGAAAGTCTGAGAAAAATCCAAATGTCATATGCTGATCAGTTAAACCCAAGAACATTTCATGTTTTTTAACTGTTGCAAAGTATTTAATTTTGGAACATCAAAAAAATTAAGACTGAAGTTTCTTATCAGTGCTCTGCTTAATGAAAATTGTGAGTCACTTCTCGTTTTGGGGTATTTTCAGAGACTTTTTTCATTGTTTTCTTTTATCCCATGAGGCCAGCAGATATTCTGCATCTCTCAAGAGCATGCTGTAGATCTCCCTCTGATAGAAATACAACTCCAATACCATTTCATGACAACTACAATTCTGGATGTATTAAAGATGAAAAGTAGGGTTATTAGAAATATCAGTAGAGACTTTCTCTTAGAAATGTGGTACTCAAGATGTAGCTTAATATTAAAGCTGATATTAAATGAAACCTAGCAGGACAGTTTGTTTATTTTGATTCAGAAAACTATGAAGGGATTAAAGGTATCTTAATGAAATGCTTTATTTCTTTTGAAGCAAGTTTATTCAGAATTATAATTTCTGGAAAAAAGAATTTAAATTTTAGAGTTTTACAGAGAGATGGGATGAAAATTAACCTTGAAGTTTTGGACCCTCTGAATTTCACTGCATTCTTGCTACATCAGTCTGATGTAGCAGATGTTTTTCACCTTCTGCAAATCTCTCATCATGTATAACTTATAACTAAAGGGAGTAGTTACAAAGAGTTTGTAGTTCTCTTACAAGTGATTTTTTATTCAGAGGAAAAGTCAACAGAGATAACTCCTGTTCTGAATATTCTCCAGATCTTCCAGTGCAGAAAAGAGATGTCATGGCTGAAAGAAATCATGCCATGGGTTAACTGCTGTGTAGAAACATGGTTCCTTTTTCCTCCACCTCTAGATATATTCAGGTAGTATCTTAACTCCTGGTTTGTATTTATTTGGTGACATTTTGTTAATTGAGTTAATTATTTAAGTAATGCAGAATAACTGGATCATAAACTCCACATACTCCATGTTTCTTGCATGTAGAAACTTCTCTCACAGCTGCTCGTGCCTTTGACTTTGTGCAGCATGCTAGCTGTTTCTTTTGGCTCCGAGTCATGCAGAGATTTTGATGTGCATGGCATGAGGTCAGGCATTTTGGCTAGCACTCCACACCACCTCACCCCATGTGCTCTGTGCCCTCTCATCTCTGAGAGAGTTACCAGAGTGATCTTGACCAAAATGCACATGTATTGTCTAGCTTTGCTTTAAGCTAACATGGTATCTCTCTGTACTAGACATGGCACTCGTTAATATAACTGATCCCTAGTCCAAAGACTATGAAGTAAATGAAATATCCAAGGCTTTGAATCAACCCCTTAGCTCCTGTTTTTTAATTTCAGAGAATTAGCCACTAATTTTAAGAGATGAGAGTTGAGAAGGCCTGTATATATATATTTATTGATAATATAGTTGCAATAATGAACCAGTTAATATAGCTTTTTGGCACAGTTTTCAGACAGGTTTCAGCCAGTTTCTTAGGATATTTAGTATTAAAGAACACATCATAGATTTTTGTCCATTAAATGAAAAAAGGGAATTGATAAGCAAAAAACATTCCTTAAGTAGTAACATCACTAGTCTAGATTTCCTCCAGGTCCTATGATACTGAAATGCAGGATATTTATAAAGTGGATTGTACAAAAATATTCAAACTTTATCTCCAGATATCTTTTCAAACTAGAAGAGAGAAAAGACTGCTGAGAAAAATATAGTGCAAAACAGTGTTTTAATAATGCCATATGAGAACGTTTTTGTCGGGCAATCAAAAAGACTGCGATTTTGTAAAAAGAGGATAAAGAAATGTGACTGAACCCTCCTCAAACTGCATTAAAAACAAACAAACAAAACCCCTGTCATAAAGCAAAACCTCATAAGTAATTCAGTCCTTTGTTCTCCTTTGTTCAGTAAGTGATAGCTCTAAACAATTTTAAGTTTTTCTTCTCGAGTGTCTTCTTTTTATTTTTGTGCATATAATATTGAACAGATATGTAACTCCATGGCTAACCCAGGGAAAAGAAAAAAAGAAAGTATCTTGATTAGTAGCAATAAGAAGGGAAAAGTTTTTTTCTTTTTGGAAGGAAATTAACTGCTACAGAGATCACACAAACAGCTTTACACATATACAACATGTTAGCGTCCTATTAACGTAAATTAAGATTACTTCAGCTTTCGTCACNATGTTCTTCTATTGAGGCTGGTCTAAAAATGATCCACTGTACGAGCTCCACATTATTTTTATTGAGCTTTCCTGTAACAAAGCAAGCTTCCTAGTTACATAACCAGGGATGAAGTGTTAATTAGGATATAAGTACTTACTATTATTCAGATTCGTATAAGCAAATATAATAACTAAATGTTGTCAAATATGCTTCTGCAATGTTCTTGAGCATCAATCACAGAGAAAGAAAGGAGGGGAGTAATACTAATTTTAATTTTTAAGAACAAATATAAATAATGCAATGAGAAGATTCCAGGTGGAAACCATCACACATTCCCTGCCTCTTCCCTCTCTCTTCTGTATTGTTTTTGCAAACCCAAAAGGAGGAAACTGTCACAAAGAGGAAGTTTCTTACTTGTGTGGAAGCTTGTTGAAGTCAATAGAGAGACTCCACTGTGCCTCACTAAATCAACTACTTAATGCTATGAGACTGATGTCTGACTTGCAGGCAGAGACTTGCAGGAGTTTGCATCAATGCACCTGTGAGGAAGGAAAAAAAGATTGTAAAAGAAAGGAGAATGAAAACCTGAACAGTTAATTTCCTACCCCCAACGTGGGACTTTCAAAGTATGACTTGAGCTTTACCATTCTCTCAGCTGGATATACTGTGATACTGTCGTCCTTTTCCCATTTTAGATGAAACAACTTTTAGTGAAAGAAGAGAGGCAGCAAGATTCAGGGGAAATATGGCTTTTTCCTATTCTGATCGGAGCTTCTATGCTAAAAACATGGGAGTAACCACAGCTGGCTCTCCAGGAAAGGCTTAAATGCCTTTGTTTCAGGGCAATCTGTATTTAAGTATCCCATAGATGCCTTGCTATTATTAAGGCATGGAAAACTGCCCGGGAGTTACGTGACAAGCACAGTTAACCTGCCTGAAGCTTATTATTCCTAAAACTCAGTATAATAATAAATGTTTTTTCAGTTGCTTTGTTTCCTAACAGATGTTGTTGTTTGAATTGTGTGTTTGACTCTACTTACTTTAATTAGGCGTAACTCTCCATCTGAGTCCTCCAGGTCAGTGTTTTATATGAAACATTTTTTCTCTCATATTGTTGGTTTTCAGCCACTGATGTACCACAGTCAGTTTATTCACATGCAATGCTCATTTGCCATAAGCCAGCAATTCAGTTTCATTAACAGACCTTACCCCTGACAAACCAACAGCTGTGGCACTCCTAGTCCTCAAAGCACCTGTGACTGCATTTCTACATTCCTGGAAATGATTGTACATGTTTTTCCTTTTTAGCACTATAAATACAGATCTGGCTGCTTGTGACAGTAGAAGCACTGACACATGCATGAATTCAGTTGCTTGTAGGACAAACACACTGTTCTAGGAATGTTTTTCTTGGAAATATGGTTAAGGTACTATATGTAAGTACACATCTTTCCACTCTGAAAGATTGCCTGAAAACTTAAAACTGAATATTTATTTATCAGGTTTGGTACCTTACAAACAAAAAATACTTTGATATGCACTGTTTCCTGACTGATTACATGTGAGATCATTACAGAAGTGTTTGCTACAGAGTGATAGTAGAGTAAATCAGAAGACATGAGTCAAGCTGTTATTAGAATAGAAAGAGGTGTCTCAGCATCCTGGTCTTCTGGGGGTAGGCTAAAGACCAGGTGCCTAGTTAAAAAGCCAGTAAGTAGAATATTGTGGAAAAGGGAGGGACATATCTGTGATTCAGGGAGTGAAGAGTATTAGGACTAGAAAGACTCTTGTCTCAGAAAATATGAGAGAAGAGAAATAAGAGAAAAGTTTCTGGAAATTACATAAAAAGAAGATTTTTAGTATTTTTTTGCCTGATTTGCATTGAACTGATAAGTAAAGATATTAGATGAGACAATATAGGTGACTTAAAATGTGTCTTTTGAGGTAGCAAATTACATTAGTGGGTTTACTATAATAACAAAAACTAGTCTTGCACCCAGAAAAGATGTGGAGAGCTCGGTAACTACTAAACTAAAGCTAATCTGGGGTCAGTGGATGCTAGTTTGTGATATATCTTAGTTAATAACTTTGTAGTTCTGATGCCTGTCTAATGTTTAGTACAGGAAAGAAAAGTCAATATCCTTCACCAGCAATGATGTGAGTCATACTCTTCATTGGAGGAGTCAGTGCTGTGTGGGAGTGGGACCTAAATGAATGTTTATATGTGGAAAAACAATTTTGTTCTTCAAACCTGAAATATGTTCTCTTTCAGAAGCCAGTTAGAGGTGGCATTTTAAAGTATTTTTGTTTTCTATACAAAGCTTCTATGAAACGACATTTATGTGTCAGAGATCATCAAATGGTACCATTTCATTGCAAACTCTTTTTTTTTTCTTAACCATAAAAGCAAAGGCCTTTTAGATCAAAGCTTTTAAGAGACACTGTGACAGATAACAGAGAACAATCTTTCTCCCTAATGTTCTATATTTTAAGACACTCACTGTACAACTTCCTAGAAAGCTGAGATTTTTTGAGAAAACTGATTAACTTTATCTTGATTAGATAAGATTAGATCAGCTTCTAATGTTATAAAGTTGATATAAAATATGTAAACAAAATGAAGTACGCTGACAAAATGGTCACCATCCTCACTACTTAATTGTCCTGCACAAATATCCAAATCCTATATATCAGTCTGTCTGCTACACCTAGGCACAGCCAGAATAACTGCTTTTGGAAACAGTAAATTAAGGATCACAACATGTTATGGAAAACCTTACTAATTTTACCTTTGTTTTACTATTCACACAGTGGGGTTTTGTATAATAGTTTTACAATGTAAAATCTGTGTAGTGGAAGGGTTGTAATTAATGTAGTTTGCAATTTCTCAGGTTGCTTTTGGTTAAAAAGCAAGAGAGTTGTTTGTTTTATAGCTTGATTGAAATGCTAGTTCTTGAAGCAGATGTACTTCTTGTATACAAATTATGGATGCCTGAAATGAGACTCTTGAAGAAAGGGATTGTGTACAGGACTGTTCTAGGGCTGGTCCATATATGGAATGAATTCTAGATGAAGTTTAGGAAGACTCTGCATAAAAGATTTCCTCTCCATTGGGAAGCTAACATTCAGCATATGATGAAAAAATGAGAGAATAGGGTTTTGTTCAGCTTAAAGGAGGCTAAGAGGAGGTGATGAGGTTATTGTCTTCAGCCTCCTAATGGTGGCTGTAGACCTGACAGAAGCTCTTCTCGAGAGATGACAGCAAAAGGACAAGATACGATGGGCACATGTTGCAACAAGAGAAATTCTGATTAGATGTAAAGGAAAATACTGTTCATACTGTGGGTGGTTGAGCATTGGAACAGGTTCCTTAGAAAAGATGCAGAATCTCTATCATTAGAGATACTTGAGACTCAAGTAGTAGTAACACTGAGAAACCTGCTCAGACTTTGAGACTGGCCCTTTTCTGAGTGGAAGGGTTGGATGAGGTGATCTCCAGAGGTCCCATTTAACCAAAATTATTATGTGAATCTAAATGATTAGCTCTGGGCTATCAGAGATAACTTTCACCACACAGATTGCCAGTCCTCTTACTGCTAGAGAGGATTTACTGTTACTATCTGATTAAGCCAATGAGACACACCTGGCTCCTCATTCTTGCCACCCAGTGTGCAGGACCCCAGACTCTTAGGACCCAGGACAACCTCTGCTTAGGCCAGTTTTTTGCACCCAAGGAACCTGACTGTGAACCAGGAACTGAGGAGACTGCTGTCACAGTCAAATCAGCACTTCCAGCCGTGCTTTATGGCACCTTTGAGCATGGCTCCTGACATCAGCCCTGGAAGTGTTCTGCCGGCCATGTCCCATCTGCTGTGGGGCTGTGGGCTGGGGTGCTGGAGAGCAGCTGGGCAGGAAGCAGTATGTGCCACTGTTGTTTACTGCACTGGTACCATGCTACGACTCCACCTCCCCTGGAGAGTGCTGCCTGTGTAAACAGTGATTGTCCTGTTTCCAGAAGTCACTGAAGATCACTTCTTCCTCTTTTTGCATAGACAATCCCTCTCCTTCACTTCTTAATGGAATTCATACTCAGTCAGCGCCTCTCCTTCTCTGCTAAGTATTGCTGGTAATTTTCTAAAAAATATCTTTTCTGCTTCAGTTATTAAATTGAAGTATACTAACAGTCTAATATCATTAACTTTCCATTCCATATTGCATTTGCAATGAAAGATTCTTTATCCAGCAAACACCAAACCAAACCATTTTGTTTCTTTCACTTTTCAGCATGGGTTTCTGTCAGGAAGTCTGATTACTTAGGACTAACAAAACATGAGAAATGCATATGGTGAAAATGGTAATTTCCTGCGGTAACACTAACATTTTTGGGTGTTCAGTCCTCCAAGGAAAAAAACCCAAACAAACCTTCTTGAAATAAGAACATTATTATATATTATATAAATGATTTTTTAGGCAGAAACTACTCTCTGACTTCCAGAGAGACTGCATCTAAAAAATGTGAAGGCATCCTGTATCCTGGAAGGCTTCACAACTAGTTGAAATTTGGCTTTAGACGCTCGAATTTGTTTTGCAGTATAACTATAACTGTATTTATCCAGCCCTGTTTGGCATTCTGCTACTGCACTAGTTAAGTAACAGACACACACAAGAACTCTATCTTGGCATTTCAGAGTTCACTATAGAGTTAGTCTTAATTGTTCATGAGATTTATTCTGTCCTTGCAAACCTGATTTTCCCTGGCACCTTCTGGAGTTAGCACAGAGAAAAGTGCCTGTTCTGACATGCTCTGGAGGAGCTTCTCCCTCCACTGATTACAGTGAGAGCTTGAGGAGATTATCCAGCCTTGGCTAAATTTAGCCTTTACAAACACTCACCTCCATTTATATTCACAAATTTAATTATTCACAGACCCCTTTAAAAAGATGCCGACACATTTTATAACCTCTTGTGACACTGAATTACACAGACTGTGCTAAGCATAAGGAGTTGGCCCGTACATGTTTAGCAGAGAATTTGCTTATGCGTGAACTTGAGGTTCTTCACAAATAGTGGACATGGTCTGGACTGGATTAAAGAAATGTTTAGTTAGATGTCTAGCAAGTGGCATCAGGCCCTTGACTGGGACTGTGAAGGTCAAGTTCAATTCTCCGTTTCAGGCTTCTTGTGAAAGAATGGTGAGACCCAGAATATAAAGGTAGTTATATATCATACAAGCCTTGTAGTACTGAACTACTTAGGCTCCTAAGACTTATTTTCTTTGATGGCTCAGATACTTAGAAGCTTATGTCTCATTAAGTAAATTTTTTAATATTGTTTAGAGTGCTCCATAGAATTTTGGGGCTGAAGAGATCGCTTCTTAATTATCAAAACAATAAAATTATCTGATAAAATCCTGAGAAGATTATGCTATTCCACTTAGTTATAATGTGAGGAATTTCCTATTTCTGCTGATTAATGATGACTTACACTGCTAAGGATGGCAGCCTGAATTAGGACAAACATACTAAGAAAAAAGAAATCTCTCAGAGTTTATCAGCAAGAAATATTTGGCTGTTCAGTTCTGTACACAAATATTCACAGCCTTGAAAACTGCTTGTGGTTCCTATGGGGATCACTGTTTGCAGAGTTAGCTTTGTCTCTGGCCTATTGAGATAGAACTGACCTTATTTGTGAAGTTAATATAGTGTGATTAATAAAACAAGAGAGAAAACAAATACAAGGAAAGGTAGGGAGGATCAGAGGCAATAAACAAGAAAAAACAGTGACAGAGTAAAAAGCAATAGAAGAGCTGGGGAGGAAGAAATGCCCAGTTTTGGAAGAGGGGTATCCTTCTCCATTTCCTAGGCCATCGCATTTTCCTATAAAAACATTCAATCAACAGTGCACACTTAAATTTTTCATGAATTTGTAACTATTTTATGCTGAGAGCATGCAGGGAGAAATTCAAACACCGCATAATGGCAAATCAGATAAAAACAACCACCTTCCAGTGAAGTTTCTCCTTACTGTTAGAACTGCTGTACACATGTAACTGCTAGCAATAAAATGTCAAGAATGAGAGAGAAACTTGAAAGGTCCTTGATTCAATAGGGAAAAAAGTTGTTTTTTTAAAAAAATACAATGTTCCACACTGTTATAGATCCCAATTATGAACAAACCAGACCTTGACTGAAAGCTGAGACTTTCATCTCCTGTTTGCAGAAGGCATGAGACTACATTTGTTTTGAGAGATAATGAGTTTGACACAGAAAGCTCAGCCTGGCTACCTTTGAGCTTGGCAGCATATGGTCTAAAACTCCACTAATGATGTGAAAGCTTGAACTTCCAATTTTATGAAAGTCTGTGTTCCATCCTTGGAAAAGCCTTGCTTATCCAGCGACCCGTTAACACTACTCAATACTGTTGCATGTTTCATGTCATTAACAGAGTGGTAGAATCCATAAATTATATTTTGAATAAAAGACAACTACTAGTATATTTCCTGTGTAAGAGAGATGTGAGCATTCAAGTATATGTAGGGTTTTTGGCCTCACAAATCACTCTTCATTTGCTAGTCTTCCTCACATATCAACTTATATCCTTTCTTACATGCATACTTAAATATCAAAGACAAATGTGATGAATAATGGACCAAAAAAAAAAAAATCAAAAAAAACCCCAACAAGTTCTGAATCTTAATCATTCCAATGGAGGAAGTACTGTTACAGTCAAGTATAAAGGTTGGGGTTATAAAACCACAATTTTTTTATTGTTGTTATTTCAAGCTAGCACTTCAATAATTATTTTTAACATCACAACAGCATTTCATGAGGAAAGCCTTGGGCTTATGCTTTGCCATGGTTAAGGTATCAAATAATTTTCTAGAGTAATACTGCTGAGTGAAAGGGAATCATACCAAAAAAGAATTAAAAATTGGCATAGTTTATTTTTATAGTCTCTTTCAGTCCTTTGGAACCTGCACGGGGACTGTCTGTGAGCTACACTGTAATCTCCACGAGAGTCTCCTGGGTTTCCAACATATGGCAGCAATGTGACTCTGTCAAGTCAGTTTAGCCAAATCAAAAAATTTAAGATTGCCTCATTATCTAGCTAGAAAGGATTTAATAGTGATTGATTTCTGTCATGGTGGAATAATTAACCTTACCACTTACCATATGTAGTTATTCATTAAGAATATCTCACACCTATTGCCAGAAATTATTAAGCTAAACCTCATGATACTTGTAAAGAAAGAATAATTATCCTCACTTTGCAGGTGGAGAAGCTGATTACATACATACACAAACACCTACACATGCTCACAAATACGTTATATACATGACAGTATAGCTACATAAAGAGAGAGGCCTACATTGTCCTAATTGATTATCTCATATTTGGTATTATATCCATGCTTAAGTGTATAGCTTAATTTTCTGAGGTGCTGCAAATCTTTTATGTCACAATCCAATGAATATGGAGATGAAGCTTAAATATAAATCAGAAACAAATTACGTCTAAGAAACTCCAGAAATTCAAGTTTTGTTTTGAAAGCATGAGAAGATGTGTAAAAAAAGCAGAAGAAAATTTAACAGAACTCTGAATCAAATATTAGACCTCTTTATTTGAATATTGTAGTTGTGAGTATGAGTTTCTATATGTTGGAGATGTAGATTAAGGGACTTTCTGATTATACATAGATTGCAACGAGAGTTTGACACTGCCTATCTTTGAATTCTGTCACCTTTATCTTGATTTTTATATTAGTTCATTAAAATATGACATATATTATTTTATTAAAGGAAACTCCCTGGCTACTGATTTAACATCTATTAATTCATACAGGTACACAGTGATGTATTACATTACCACTAGAAGGCAGAGAAGAAGGGGAATTCATAGCTGTGCTGCCCACTAGCACTCTGTGTTCTCCAGGACCTGCTAGGGAGAGGGAGAAAACCACATACCAGAAAATCCATGCGCAGCTTAAGGCTCCTCATCCAGCTTGCTAAACCTTTATAAAGTCTCTGTGTCTGAAAAACATCATAACTCATTGTTAAGTTTAACATGGCAGAGTTGCTACTCACTGAGTGCTACTCTCCTAGTTTATAGAGATATAACCAGGAGAAAGGCAGTGAATCAAACTTAAACCGATCTTAATTGTCTGTACATTTTAATTAGCTTTTAAAACTGCCATGGTTTTTTTGGTTCTCAGCATTTGAGGGGATACTTTGGTAAACTGAAGCAACAGTTAAACAAAGAATAACCAGGGAAGCATGGCTCAGGACAACCATGCAGACAAGACATCTTTCAGCTATATAGAAGAGGTTTCCATTATGTTTTCAATATTTTTCAATGTTTTTCTTCTCCCATTAAATTTATTTATTCTCCCATCCTATTATTTGGATTAGACAGGTACAGTACACAAAATATGCCCCATTGTGGCAAGGTACATGTTGCATCCCTTTATTTACTTAAAAAATGCTTCAATCATTAGGACAGCTCAAAAGCTGAAGACAAGGAACTTGTGAAGAAAATACGTCTTGAGAATATACTCATTAGGGGACAATCTAATTGATGTAGTGTATCAAATAGGATAGAAACTTTACTGGATCTCAGGGCTTAAGCATTTTTTCAGGTTCTTTTTGAAATAGTGAGGTATAGTGTGAAAGCAAAATGCTATGAAGGTTATAGATCGTAAAACTGGTGATGTAAAGAAATGAAAATGGTCAAATATGGCCATTCTTGCTTTTGCTGAGTAAATAGGAGCTTACCTGTCTGCTAGGATTATTTTCAGAGCACAGTTTCCCAGTAAATAGGTGTGAGAATCAGCTGTATTGTGAGTGAAAAAATGTCCTGAATGTGTCTGTGGGAACCGAATTGTACTTGTCCTGTGCAATCATTTCTTATAGGCTATGAAATAAATGTTAAAAACGAACGCTTATTTTATCTGTGGGCATTTTGGCACAAGCCATTGTAGTATCTGATGAATAACAGGTACATTATAATACTGATTTCCTTCTCCATGAGGTAATTAACAGTACCATCAATAAGCAAGCTGTCTGCTTTATCTTCAAGGTACAGAAAGTCAGAGCAGTGCCGCACGGTCTCCTCCCAGCTAATTGATATCACACTCCCTTGTAAGGCCTTGCTTCTTTTAGTGAACCACTCCTACCTTAGCAAAGGGATGGCTAGGAGCAGGTGAGGACATTAACCTCTTCCACTGCCACAGCTGGGTCTGCATCTGCAGTGATGCACCGAGTGCTGCAGTCCGGGCTAAACTCTGCCTCCAGAAGTGAGTATTGGAATATCAATGTTACGTTCAGGAGGAGGACTTGAGCTTACCCGAACCTGGAAAGCAGACTGAGTTGATGTTTGGATTTAGGTTTGACTCAGGACTTATTTTATAAATACCTGTTTGGTCCCATCCTAAAACATGAGCTCTTTCTCTGCACTTGTGATAAAGTCAGTGTTACCCTGGTGATTTCAGAGAGAAAGAGCAAAGCCATCGGAGGAGAGAAATGGTTTCAGTAATTGAGTCTGCTACCTCCTAGTCCTTGTGTCAATATGAATTCAGTGTTTTGCCAAAATTTTCTAAGGAGATTAATGATTTTGGCTACCTAATTTAAGAAACCTTTAAAGCCTCTTGAACTTTACGAAGTGAAAATTATGTTCCATTAAAGTGTTTCAGGCTGGCTATGTAAAAGCCAAAGCTCTGAGATGCATCCACCCAGATATGTACATGCTCTTTTCATTGCTATAGTTGTGCATTTGGCAGAGCATGAGCTTGTGGCTTCCTTTCTTTGCTTTGCTAAAACTGACAGTCAGAATTGCTAGAAAAATGTATATTCACTCACAGGTGTAGCTTTTTTTCACTGAAATTAACTATCTTCATTTTTATCCTGTAATAGAAAGATTCAAGAAGCACTGCACATGGTAAAACTCATGAATCAATAATCTACGTGCAGGATTTGATTTGGGAAACAAACAAAAAAAACTACTGAAGTTTGTATCAGCTCACATAATTTCACAGCTCTGGAAATTTGTTCCTTTTTCAGAATTTTCCTTCCATGACAGTTTCGATGTTGAGAAAAAAGGTACAACTCCAGAATTAAGCTTTGAGTTTTTTACTTGCTCTGAAAGATTTATCCTGGCTATAAAAGTTTATGACCACTTTCTTTGAGGTTTTTTTTCCCCAAAGAATTATGAAGAAATGAAGGTGTTTTAATTAAAAGCTCATATAACAAAGTTGGTATTCATAATTGCTTTCCAAAGCACTAAATGCATTTTGTGCTAGATGTTTGTATGTGCAACTTTTCATGATGTATTATGATAAGACCGAAAATTAAGTTCTGCACAATAATTTATCCTTATAATTGGTAGCTTTATTAGTACCGTGCTAGCAGCAAACAGATTAGTAAGTCTTCAAAATAATTCAAAATTACAATTTAAGTTCTCTATTGAGTTGTTTGTAGATAACAAAAATCTACCATTATTTCGGTTTAAGCATTTTTAATGAAAATAATCTCAATTTACAATTTCTGCTATTTTTTCTCATAAATAAGTGTCATAGGAAAATTATTCTATTTTGATTCTGTGAACAGTTTATGTTTAATTCTAGGTTGGTGTTAAGTCCAATTTATTGTGATAGAACTATTTATGTGCTGTTATCAAAGCACATAAATAAGTGCTTGCAGTCAAAAGTCTCTGTAAATCAGTTAGATAAATATATTAATTAGTTAGACAATCCATGAGAGAGCAAAATCAATAGCATGTGGAAGCTAACAAAGTATCAGCTTTCAGCCATATGACTGACTATGCAAGTTCAAATTTTTCTCATCCAGTACTTGAGCTTTGGAGATGAGTACTGCCTTTCTGTTATCATCTGTCCATAGGACCATTAAATGTCTGGATAGCTATAGAAAACAAAGTCCAAAGGGTATGAACTCTGTAAAACCAAAATGCATTTTAAAATATACTCTTACGCTTTTCCACATACTCTCTCAGTTCTAATTATCACTGTCTGAATGTGGAGTTGCCATTGTGATAGCATCCCAGTCACTGGGTTGAAGAGACTGGCATAAAACGGAAACACAGCTACGTCTGTAAGTCAGTATTTAAGCTTAGTTCTGTGAACAATGTAAAGTTTAGGGCAGCTAAAAGCAAGTTTATTCTAATATTATCATTCCTCTAATCTGATATTCCAGTGTTTGACTATGCATTACTTGGTACTCTGGTGGACACTTTTTGAGATGTCAGCAAGACTTTTGATTTTTTAAACTCTTTATTGATGATTTATTTTTATCCTCTTTGTTTCTCCTTCTCAACCTAATTTACTTCTTAATTGGCAATCACCTTAATTTCATGGCTTACACTAATGTCACAATGCCTTATTTCAAACACTGATTATACAATCGGTTTAACATTTTAGCTAGCACGTGCTTTTGAGGTTGGAGTGGAACTCAGAGGCAGCTGATTATCCACCAAGTTGCACAGTTATTGCCCTATAATGTAGAATAACCTCAAAAGAATGAGATAAAATTCAGAATACTCTATGTGGAACATACTGATGGGAGATTAATAGATAGGACTTCAGAGATACAGGCTCTGTCAGCAGAAAGGCTAAGAGGATGGTTGTTTGAATGTGCTAGTTTGGCGAGAAAAAAACCTTTTCTTTTGTAAAGGCAAGTTTATTTATAAAATCAC
>VYZV01021003.1:11326-45267 GCA_013401275.1 Pandion haliaetus
CGTGAGTCAGTCCAAGCCATCCACAGCAGTGATGGATGCCGCCTCCACTTCACTGAAGTCAATAAGGAAAACAAATCAGAAAGAACGAACCACCTGGCTTTATGTGCTCTGCATCTTTTTCCTCAGAAATTAGAGTTATTAATACACAGTAAAATGAATTCACCATTGTGGACATCTCTTTTCACTGCAATTGAAGTCTGATTTTTTTTATGGTTTACTCCTACTTTATTTCATTGATTTCATTAGAATTACATTGGGTTACTCTTGAATGCAGTTTCCATTAAAATATATGGGATTTACCCTTATTGAAGTACAGACAACTTAATAGTGAGCAGGGGACACCAAGGTGCATGGCTGGTCCTCCAGTTTCTCTGCTGTTCTGATTCCACCTTAATCTGACCTTTTTGGAATAAAACTGCATAAAAGCAATGTGGACAGTCAATTCTCAGGGTTCGATTTTACTTTAAAAAAACAAGCAACAAATGCCAAAAGATCTGACAAATCGAGGGAACATCCTTTTAGCCATTTTTAATCCAATAGAGGACTTTGGATCACTTCATAACTAAAACATTGAAGGATGTCTGAAGTTTCATTTTCCCAATCATTTTCCTTTATAGGTTAAAAAAGACAGTCTCTTGTCTCACTGATAAATGGCCAAATATCACCCAGAACTTATAACATTTCCTAATGTTCAATTAATCTTCTCGTACTGAATGTATTTACTCTAATAGACAGCAAAAGAGAAAGAAGCAAGACCTGGGAACAGAAAAATATGAAATGCTATCATTTGAAGAAAGGGCACATTCCTGCAAAATGCACCATCCACCAAAAGTAACATACTGCCACATTTTCATGACATGAAAAACAGCAATCAAAAGGATGTTGCCAAATATATTTTTCCACATTTCTTCAAATGAATTAAACTCGTATTCCATATTTATGTAATAAATACGTGCCAATTATCAGTCTGTAGAAACTGTTGCTACCAATTGCTACACAAAACCAACAAAGAGCTGGGGCCCAAAATGCATATGCAATGTATATGCACATTATCTCTTCGCTTAGGACCTGGAGAAAAAGCACAGCCTGAGAAAGAAATGCCCTAAGAAAGGGAATCTATTGTCAGCAGACCAACTATTGCCAGCAGCTGTCTTAGATGTCATAGCTACCCCTCTTCTTTGATGGTACAGCATGTCTGGGAACCCTGGAGAGTAGGTGGCTTGAATTTCTCATTAATCCATTCTACGTAGAACAGTAAGAGCTAAGCCACAGCTAGCTGAATGTGGCTCTTCATCTCTTCCTGCCATCCGCAGGCAGTCTGCAGGAAAGCTGGGAACTGCATTCACTGTGCCTAAGTGCTAATTACATTTCTCAGTTGCAAGGCAAATATCTTGCAAAACCCAAATAAACTTATGCGAGATACTTACCAAATGTGTAGAATAAATGTCCAATAAATCAGCAAACTTTTCCTGCTAAGTTTGACTACAAAAAAATCATTATTCAACAGCCGTGGCTGTAAAGTCTGTAGTCATTTTATTATAACGTATAGCTCTCTCAGCTATAAATATGATTGATGCAACCACAATGAGGGTAAATGGTTAGACATGAAACAGAAGAAAAACAGCATGACAATAGCTCCAGTTCAGAGATGATCACAGAGATACTTTGCAACATTTTTTGTTTGTCTGGTTGGTTGGTTTTTAATTAGACTAACAATATAGGTATCATGAAAGTAGGCCTTGTATGAAAAGAGCCACAGTCCACAATAAAATGTCCTTACTCCTGTCCAGAGATGTGCATATGTGTTTTAGCACTATCAGTTCTGATCCACGTGACGTCCATTTTTATCTGATCTCTGTAGCTTGTACCAGAAAAGTGAGGTCCATGTGCCATGTATATGCTGGCTGTGAATTCAGATTATTTCAGAGGTAATTTTTCTAGGAAGAAAAATGACAAAAATGAATGTGTGAGAACATTAGTAAAGGATGAGCAGAAGAAAAGCTGGCCTGACATAAGAATTCCTATGGTTTTTTCCACCCTGGGTTACAATCTTAATATCATATGTTATTCTTCTCTTCTTAAATTTCTTAATTTCCACCACAGCAACAGAATCCAATTATAATATGTTTTCTTGTGAACACTGCAGAAAATGCTGTGAAGAATGAAGTTTTAAGAGAAAAGATTTCCATGAAGGCTCTTTCTAATTGGTGGGGTCTGGACATTATAAATCTGTTTTAAACTCCTTAAGTCCCTACCAGCTGTGTGTCAGGAGTGTTTTGTGAGAAACAATGTTTAAATGGGTAAAACTGAATTTCCCCCTCATCTCTGTCCCTTTGCTGATAACTCAGTTGGGCTACAATGCAGTTGCTACTGCATTACCTGCTTAAATGGAAGAAGATAATTCCCTTTACTGAAGTAATTAGTGCAGTAAGTAAAGGCAGACTGCAAAGCAGAAATCAGACTGGATGATCACAGTGTTACCACTAGCCCTCCTGGGCCTGAATTTGGTTTTGTTTCAAGATGGTAAAATACTGCCCCAGCTCTTCAGGGCAGTGCATAGCCAAAGCATTCAAACATACAAAATGAAACAGTTCTTCATCCAGATATAAAGATTTGTGAAGTTTAGAAAGACATATGACAAAATTAACTGTAAATTCATAATAGTCCATAGAGTCAGTAAACGCATAATGATTGAGAACCGTACAAGTAACACTATAATTTCAGCTACTGTTTCCACCCCAAAGTGCCATTTTCGGAGCTAAAACACCAGCCACCGGAGAAACATGAAATTGTTCTTGCACAAGAATATTCTCTAACTCAGAATAAAACACAACAAACTGCCTAATTATATTCAGATCAGGCACTTTCAACAGATGCTACGCATAGGATCAGTATCGAAGTGTAGTTACCCTGATACCCCACAACTGTAATTACGATCTAAATAAGCAAAGAATAAAATAAAGCAGATCAGATGGATAGTTCTATATAAAAGCAATTTCAGATACTGTAACATGACAATGATGATGAGCCCGCTGCACTTAAATAGGTTTTGCCAAATAGTTGGGCACCCAGAGCATATGTTTGAAATAACAATCAGGAATCATAATTATTGCCTAGAAGGCATAGCACTGTGACACATAGCACACAGCATTCTTGATTAGGGTGAGTACTAAGTCTAAGTAGTTAAAAAATAAGAAGCTAAGGGATTAAAGTTATGAAATTCCTAACCTGTTGTCATATTACTCTTCTGCAGCCACATGTGTCTGTGGCAGTTTTTAACCCACATATGACAACAAAATATCCACTGAAACCAATCTTTGTCTAAAGCTCCTAAAATTCATAGCAGACATTTCTTTTGTGTTAGTGGCAGTCATATGGATGAATGGAGACATAGGCATAAGGAGACCAAGAAAGGTATCAAATAGTAAATATTAAACAACAAATGAGGATGATGGTTGATCCAATTTCTTATGAAAAATACTTTCTAGTGAAATGAAACGTAATTTTATGAATTTTAATGTAGTTCACAAACTCTACCTGAAAATGGCATTCATTTTATTCTGTTTTTTTTATACAATCTAGCACAATGATCTCCTGAGCATGAACTGCGGGGTATCCTGGCATGCCTAGCTGTGAAATCTGAACATTATGAAGGGAGTTTCCTATTGTTAGATGTTTTGAAGTGCTCCAGAGGAAGATGTCTTAAACTCCCTTCTCTTCAAAGCAATTGCCCACTGTATTATTAACCCAACGTGACTTTTCTTAATACATGTTGTTTGGTTTGCAGCTTTCTTACAAGGGGTATGCATAGGCTATTTTCCATAGCCAGCTCACTGATTATATTATGAGATATTACTCTAGATCACTTGTTACATAATTATAAGAAAATAAGACTTTGCAAATGACAACAGTAACAAAATGGCTGAATCTATCTATCTTTAGGGTGAGATAATCCTTGATTTAGGAAAGTGGTCTGACTTCAGAGTAGAATTAAAGCCCTTCCAGTTCTCTTCAGCAGCCCCTATATATACCACACAGAGCAAGTCAGGCACCTCCACGCAACCATTCCTTGGGCTTCTACAGAGTACGAAGTTTCTTCATGTCAGGCAATTCAAAGTGCTCCAAAGGAGTATATGACTAAAACCTCACCAACTTTTCAAGATAGCCAGCTGCCTTAGGACACCTCGAATGAATGAGCAAACTTCACTTGTGACAGCAGTGCCCAGTTTCCACAATTTAGAGAAGAGTTTATTGGTTAAAGCATTTGATCAGGGATCAGGAAACTTGAGTCCTCTTCCCGCCCTACTTGATATACATGTCACCAGCTAGAAGTGCTCATACAGAGAACCATTATTCCAACTTTCCAAAGACCAAAGGAGTTAGTCCAAGCTAGAAAACAGCAAACAAAAAAATGGGACAAAACCAAGTAAACAGCTATTTATAAGTATGCTTGAGGACACTACTTTTTCAATAATTGCTCTTGATATAAGTATCTGCACTGCAATCGGCAGTGTTATGTAGAGAGACCTCAGCTAGCTGTAAACAAGCTCTTCTGCCTCCAACAGTCTGGTCACGACAGCATGGAGCTCTTGGCAGCTTAAGTTGTTCTGCCTTTCTCTACTAGAAAATAATTTTTCTGGAATGTGAAATTGTTCTTTTTCATAAGATGAATTTTTCTCTCTAAAAGCCTGACAAGAACACTGATAATGCATTTTCCCTAGTGTTTGATTTAGCCCTGGTGCAAATAAATCCAAAATCAAGGGAAATATTTATGGCACTTCCTACCGTGGAGCATGAGGCAAGGAGGTGTCAGTTCTGGTCCCACCTATCCATATGTCACAGATGAGAGGGCAAAATGCTGTGGTGTTGGGTAGAAATAAGCAGGTAGGAACAGCAGGTAGGAAATCCTCATGTTAATGTTGCTGCTTAAACTCTTATGATATGACAGTCTCCAAAAAGTTAAGAACAATTAAGCCAAGGTGTGACATCTTTGAACCCTTTCAGGATGGAGCACAGCAGTTTCAAGCTCACAGATTCAAGCTCAACTGCAGGGAACAGGAGCCTCTTCACTTTTAAGAGCGCCTTCACACAGAGGTCTGCTGTGTTTTAACTGAACTTTTCTGAGTGTCCTAATGTCAACAATCCCTCAGCTAGACACAAGACTTCATGCAGAGGGAAATGTCACCAGGCTGGGGAGGGAAGGCACAGCCATGTCTAGCACAGCACAGAGCAAGTCTGCTGACACTACACAGGCATGATGCATGCCACATCTGATTACACTGCAGCATTCCTGCTGTTTTAATAAGACTTTTTCTCTTAGAAAAATAACTAACAGTGTCACATTGTGGGGTGGCTTTCTCACAGCTCTCAACAGCTGACACTTGTAAATGACTTTCACCAGTGACCTAAATCAAACTCAACGAGAACCTAATGCCCACAACTTCAGAGGCCCCCTCTGTGCATGTACAGCTTCACCTGCATCATCTGGGGCAAGTCGTTTGACTCATCTGAACATAAAAGTGCCAGCACTGAATTAATTCCCACAAATACACATGTATAGGGATGCCACACTTTGAATGTCAGGCTTTGGCCACCCTCACTGCTTCTTTGCTGCCCTCATCCCTGAATAGCACATATGATGGAACTGCAAATCACTGATGTCAAAACCATTTATGTAAAGCAGCATATTTATTTAAAGGCAAAATCATTTATTTGAATAAGATCAGGGTAGAATAATTATATATTGCACTTAGAGCACAACTGGCCTGGAAAACCTCATGAAAGCATATAGTTGTTATTATTTTATGGTCAGAGAAACTGAGGAAAATTTAAATTTAGACTTTGTCTTCCCCTGTTCCCATTCAATAATAGTTTTAATATCATTCTAAAGTCCTCCCAAATTCCTCTTTTCAGCTTAGCCTCTTTCACTTACCCTCTTTTATTTTTCTCTGGCTTGTGTCCTGTCTGCAGGTCCCTTTACTTCCCTTCCTTTTTGCTTTCCTTTACCCTCCCTTCACTTCTCTTGTTCTACTGTACTTTCAAAAGCGTTTTACCTTATGCCACCGCCAATCTGTCTCCTAAGGCACTAAATCAGCACTTGTGGATGGCAATCTTCCCCTGACTGACTGCTGCTTCTGTAAGTGCCAATTCGGCTCAGTGGGAGGCTGGTGGCCAGATGGCAGCAGCAGGACACTTTTAAAACCTGTGATTCTTCACTGTCCCTGTGGAAAGGGTGGGTTTACAAGACCCGGAGTAGGTGGTTCTGTTTATGTTCTTGTAATAAAAATTAACGTTGGGCAGAATTGCTTATTTGTACTGTTATCAGAGCAGTTTGCCCAAGTCCTGAGTATACTGATTTATAATATGCTTATCCGAGCTAAAAGTAATGTTTTCAGTAGGAACTGACACCATGTTATATTTTCTTACCTTTATATTTTGTCAGAAATTCTGATCTCAGACTGTGGCTAAATAGTGTGAACCGGTGAATAATCTGGAGAGAAACTCAGGCTCACCTGTGCTTTGATGTTAGTGAAAGCCATGGTTTTGCTGTTGTTTGCCTGGGGATGGAAGTCAATGCAGCAAGTTGTGACAGCAAACCCAGACTTGTTCAGACCTGGGACACCAAAGTGAAACCTGGAGGTGGAGGCTGCAGGCAGTGTGTAGGTAAATCCCAGTGGAAAAATCTGCTCCATGGTCAGGGCTCTGTAAAGAAACTGCACACGGGATTAGAAATCTTGAATCCTGCAGACCACATGGGATCTGAGCATACCCTGCAAAGTGAAAGCACAGTCTGGTGCTATTCTTATTGGAAAGGTTTTCATGAATTGTGCCTATGGAGAAAAGCTACTCTACTCTTGAAATTACTAAGTTATGTAAAAATGGATGCTGGATTTTTGTTAGTGGCATTAACATGAGAAGGAAATTTCTGATCTCAGGTCTACAAATAGAAAAACTTACATAAGACTTTTATAGTGTTGCAGTGATACTAATCTCTCTTTTATTTCTTGCATAAAAAAAAAAAAATGGAAGGCCTTGCAGAACAGAAATGAATGGATTATTTTAGACTGCAATAATGAATTAAATTAATCTGCCTTTATCTAGATTTTGCATATTTTTTGTTGTTAGAACTTTCAACAGAGGTGATGATTAAATATTCCAAACAGCATACAGTACTCCAGGCATATTTCAGCCAAGAGCTCGTGTATGTGGATACTCAGAATTACTCTTTATCCTATTTCCTGCCCACGCAGTTTCCCTGATCTGTTGCTCAATCTGCCTTTGTTGTTTATTGTTCTTTTTGCTATTGTAAAAATCTCCCTGGGACTGAGACACAACCTCTGTTGTCCCAAGGCCTCCTTTGAATACTGAATGCACTTTGGCTCTGAGTTTCAGATGATTAGGTAAGACCCTTCTTGCCTCTTAAGGTCCTGTAGACTCATTTCAGCACCAGAGAACATGAAATTCATACTGGACGTAACTCTGGTTAGAAAAAAATATGGTGAAAACAGTTGTCCCGGTTTCAGCTGGGATAGGGTTAATTTTCTTTCTAGCAGCTGGTATAGTGTTATGGTTTGGATTTATTATGAGAAGAATGTTGATAACACACTGATTTTTTTCAGTTGTTGCTAAGTAGTGTTTAGATTAAGTCAAGGATTTTTCAGCTTCTCGTGCCCAGCCAGCAAGAAGGCTGGAGGGGCACAAGAAATTGGGAGGTGACACAGCCAGAGAAGCTGACCCAAACTGGCCAAAGGGGTATTCCATACCATGTGATGCCATGCCCAGTATATTAACTGGGGGGAGTTGGCCTGGGGGGATTGCTGCTCGGGAACTAACTGGGCATTGGTTGGCGAGTGTTGAGCAATTGCATTGTGCATCACTTGTTTTGAATATTCCAATCCTTTTATTATTATTATTGTCATTTTATTATTGTTATTATTATCATTCTTATTTTCTTCCTTTCTGCCCTATTAAACTGTTTTTATCTCAACCCACAAGTTTTACTTTTTTTTTCCTGATTGTCTCCCCATCCTACTGGGTGGAGGGAAGTGAGTGAGCAGCTGCGTGGTGCTTAGTTGCTGGCCGGGGTTAAACCACAACAACAGCAAAAAGAGACACTGCAATGTTGCAAGGTGGTGATTCACCAGGGTCAGCACTTCACCCCTTCCTAATCTACATTATAGTAAACCAAAGTCCTTTATCTTCACTCACATGCAAGGTAATGCTCATATTTTAGCCCAAAAGAAAAAGAAAACAACATATAGCTTTAGGTCAGTGAAGACGAGTTCTAAAATGGTTTGCGTAAACCTTCTGAAGTTTAAATTGTTTTGATACTAAAAAGAAACAATTTAAAAGATGTCAAGTATATTTTAACCTTATTTTGAATTTTCAAGATGTTATTACCTCTGACTAGCTATCAACTGCAAATTAAATCCAATTTATTATTTAATAAATCCCATTTTTCTATGACTTTGACATAGATTAAAATTATGTTAGTTCTCTGAGCAGCAGGCCTTTCTGTAACACTGTGTTTACTTCTCTGTCCTGGACCCGTTGATGCCCATTCAACATTACTCTTACCCTTGCCCTTTTCCCCTTCTCAAGCTGACCACATTTTTGTACCACCTACCTGAAAAACAAAGTTTCTTGGTTCAATCTCTTTGAAGACCTCAGCAGTAGACTCAACTGCAAGTTAAGTAGCTGGGTTCTAGTAACCAAGGTCAGTCCTTTAAAAGCCAGCTGAAGTTCTATCAGTGGATGCATAATATCAAGGAAAAGTCATTGTAGAAATACCCTTCAAAATCTGTTTCTGTTATCATGTGAGGATTTTTTAAATGCATTTCCCCTGTGTTCCTTGAAGTCAGTTCTCAGTCAGGAAAGTTTTAGTATTTTGTGGAAAGTATAAAGTTTAAGGCAGATTTCCGATAAGGAACGAATATAAGCTGGTCCAATGACAAGTCAGTATTTGAAGCTTTTCCATCTCCCTAGATAGTTCTAGTGCTCTTATCACTTTAATATCAAAGTGCTTTATAGTAAGTCCTTGATCATCTTCTAGTTTGATCAAAACAAACCTGGCTTTGATCCTCTTCCCCATAGGTGAGTGAAAATGAAGAGGTCAGTGCAAAAGGATTTGAAGAGGTCTGTGCAAAAAGGGATTAAATATTTCATCAGTGGGAAAAATTATTGTTTTCATCAGAATCCTTTCCACACCTGGGCAGCATTTGAATTTTTACTGATTCTTTTCAATCAAATTTACTGATTCTTTTCAATCAAAAATATAATTCCCGTTTTCTACAACTTAAGCTTTGCAAAATGGCTTCCAGCTGGGACAAACTTATGACAGCTTTCCTGGCTTGGAAGTTCATTTTGTAGTATTAGCCTATGCACACAAAAAGGTATCCATACAGTAATTCCAGAGGCTAGATCAAGAAAGTCAACTCTTTTTTATATAATGAGTCATATCCTAGGCTGCTGGAAATTCTTCCCATCAAATTTCTATGAAAGGAGTCAGTATTTCACTCCATAGAAACATCTAATATTTTTAAAATTTAATTTAAATATAGGAAAGCCATGCCAACAAATAATATTTATGTTGACACAGGAGTAGCCAGAAAAAGAATAGAAAATTTATCACATACAGCAAAGTATTAAATCTGTTATCAGAAAATGCCATCAGGAAATGAAAACAGCAAAACACCACTTTTGACTCAACACTAAACTGTCTTAAATAGTTCACTTGTCTCACTGGACTAAAATATCATCTAAAAGGTAGGACTGTAGGACTTATTAGGTGTTCTATAGAGGCCATGGTAACTTAAATTAAAATGATATACATTTCTGTTTTCACTGAAGTTTCATCTGAAAGTTTACACTTGTCATCAGCAAAATAAATTTTTCAACCAAAACATTTTAGTGGAAAAAATAAAAGAATCTATGGAAAGTTGCCAACCCTCCCAGGGAAAAGTGCTTTATCAAAAAGCTGGTATTATATGGAAAAATAATTTTAAGTGAATTTTTGGAAAACCCCTTTTTTTTATTGTTCTTGAGTTGGAGACATTAGGTAATGAATAGAAGTGAGTAGAGAACGTAATTTTCCTATCGCCACTTTAAACCAACCTTAAAATTTTATAGCGGGGGTATAATTAAATTGCACAGAATTATTTGAAACCTCTATAACAAGGTGTTCTGGGTTCAGTTGGGATAGAGTTAATTATCACAGGAACCTGGGAGGGGGCACAGCCAGGACAGCTGACTTGAGCTAGCCAAGGAGCTGTTCCATACCGTGTGACATCATGCTCAGTATATAAATAGGGAGTGGGCTGGGGGGGGGGCTCTCGGTGGGGGAAGTGGCAGAGCGTCGGGTTCCAGGTGGTGAGCAGTTGCACTGTGCATCATTTGTTTTGTATATTCTTTTATTAGTACCATTGTTATTGTTGCAAAGTCTCTCCTTGTGTTGTCCCGGTAAACTGTCCTTATCTCAACCCACGAGGTTCCGTTTTCTTCTTCTTTTCTCCTTTCTGATTCTCCTCCCCATCCCACCGGAGGGGGGTGGGGATGAGTGAGTGAGTGGCTGTGTGGTGCTTTGTTACCAGCTGGGCTGAAACCACGACACAAGGGTATCATTGTCTATCAACTCTAAAGGCTTGTAGAGTAATTTCTTTTCCATATGCTTCAGTTTCATTGGAACACTCTTGTTTTCATCCTAACTTGCACTGTTTTGGCTTACATTACACTGAACACTTTTTCAGAAGTTAATCTATCTTCCATTGTGTTAGCAGAATGCAAACCGTTGAAATTAATTTTCAGGAAGTCTTGCCTCCAAATAAAACTATAAAAGGGTTGCAGCTCCCGAAACCAATTGTAGGTAGGCTTTAGGTACTCCTCGTCCAAAATCCAAAAGTCCTCCTACAGTGTGGCTACAATCAGGAGGCAAAGTTTTTTTGGTCTGAAATTTCCTCAGGTACCTGCATGCACATGGGCATCTGTGCTCAAACATCCTGGAGCCTCGCTTATGCTGGGGCTCTAGTGTTGTGCCAAGTTTCACCTCCACCAGGCACAGACACCCACAGGAAACCAACCTCCCACCCACAATGCTAACTGCGGTACTAAACACAGCAGTCAACATCCAGTGGTTTGAAAAAAAAACCAAGAAAACAACCCTCACAAAAAAAGAGTGTACAATTGTGTTGTGAGGAACAGAACAGAAAATGAATTTCTGTCTTGTGAATAGGTTTTCAAGTCCAAGTTGCACAAGGTCATTCCCCCTTTATCCAAGCACCTAGATAAGCTCTTGCATCTCTGGGTTCTCCAGTGCCGAATTAGAGATTAACCACCCTCAAGGGAAATTCACAGACGCTCTATTCTCTTCTTAACTTCCTACTTTCAGTGTGCTGCTAGGAATTAATGTCTTTAAAATCTTCATCTCAGCCAGATTTGGTTATAAGCTGTTAACATGTAATTTGTTGGAAAACACACATACAAGCATGCACATGCATGCACAGAAAAGGGCTGTGATTTCCTAAGTCTTATTTCCACTGTGCGTCAGGTTGTAGATATCTATTACAAAATAAATATGTTTATTTTCTATGATGACTTATATGGAATCTTTTTATGTAAAGTAACACGCAACTTGGTGCGGTAATGCCACAAGTTGCTCACACTGCAGGGATGGCTGGAGTCATATCTCCACTTTCATTTTTACTGTTTATCTTCTTAGACTGCTATGAAGTCAACAACCTTGTCAGCTTCTGTTAAATGTAACTCCTTACTAAACTCCATGTTTTCAGTGGAAACCGGCATATTTAAATGTTTGAGAAAAAGGGCACAGAAATCTTAAAAAAAATTACTTTGATGTTTATTGACAGATGTTTATTAAAATGTCTTTGTCAACTTCTCAAACAACAATCATAAATACAATTTGTAATCTCCAGTGTTTGAAGCCAGCATAGTAGTTTCTCCTTTTCTTTCTTCCAAATGACATGTTACGATTAATTCAGTATTGAGGTTTTGTACCCCTATAGGATGTGATAAGATAATAGTAGTACAGACAGACCTAGTTACGCTGAATCAGTTTGCAGCTCATTTTTATAAATATTAAAAAGAATCTCCTCCAGACTAACAAAGCAGTGGCACATACAGTGCTTGTCATTTGCACTGCCTGCCAGTGAAATGGTTTGGTTGCTTAGGCACAACCAGGCACAAATTAATCTGGTTTGACTGAGCTACAACCTCGCTAAATCCTTATCTTCTGCAACATTGATTTCAAAGCCTACAGTAGTTATTTCATGTATCTTATCATTATTCAAGGCCCTTTGGGGGAGTACCCTAATTTCATAAACATATTACGATTTTTTGAAAGGAAAAGTGAAACATGTTCTGCAGGGGAAACCTTTGTAATTTGTTTTGCTTACAGATATGCTGAGCTCCTTGTACTTCATAAGCCAAAAAAAAAAAAAAAAAAAAAAAAAAAAATTCCCAATGTGCACAATTACTTACTGGCAAGCAACTGTTCTTTTTATTTAAGTAGATAGCCCAGATCTAAATCTCATCCTCCAAAACCGCGGGCCATTTTCCCCAAGTTTACTTACCGTACAACAGAGACCTGGGCTGACTCTCACCTTCTACCCAAATTCCATCCATGATACTCAGGAGAAAGGGAAGACCTGATGTTAGAAAGTTACTGTTTTTATTAAAAATGGACAGGAAGTTCTTTGAGCACTGATGACTGTAATGAACCATGATGCTGCATGGATTTATGTGTCAGGATTGATTGACCTGGACATTTAAGAAATCAACAGTTCTAATTCAAGCATCTCTACAGTTCCTCTGTTTATTAAAACGTCTTCAGTGTACATTCTCTGGTGTTCAGCAAGCAGGGTTGCACTGAAGAATTTCCTTCAGTTTAGGTATCTGTAAGGTATTCTTTGCCTCCCCAAAGTCCTATTGTCATGAAACTTGGGAAAACTTAATGTTTCTTTAATATATCTACCCTGTGTCAGATTTGATTGAAATAGGCAATTTGACTAAAATAGGCATACTGATTCAAAAGGTGGGGGGAAGGGATGACTCTGACAGATGCAGACAACGTAGTAACATAAGCCCTGTTCCCTCAGGAAGAAGAGTCTAATAAGGAAATCCTGTTCATTCCCAAACCAAGGAGAGAGCTGTCAGTTCTTCTACTGAGGTCAGAAACCACAAGCCTAGGATGTGCGGTCAGATAAGCACAGTTGCAAGAGGGAAGGACCCAAGCACTAGATAGCACCCCTTGACCAGGAGAATATTTTGAAAACAGAAGGAGAAGAAAGATGCAGGGAACCAGAGACAAGAAAATCACTCAAAAGGTCTGAGATTAGGGGAGACAGAAGGTAGGAATTTGGGTAGGCTGAAGTCAGATATTAAAAAGACAGCTGTGGACAGGGCAAAAATGCTACCTCTGAGAGAGCAGAATAAACTGGTGATCACAGTGACATTTGGAAGTAATTATACTGAATTTATATGGGGCAGAATTCTTGTTATAGCATACAGGTTTTGACAGAGAAAAAATAGAAAATATCATGGCTAGATGGAGTAGGCAGATGGATGAGCACATTGCTGAAACACTGTCTGCGTTGGGGAATGCTACCTGTTTAAAATTGGAAATTAGTTTTCTTACGTGGGTCTAGAGAACCTGTTGCATGAATCTTTGAATGATAGAGGCAAAGGGTCATGGCTTTCCTGCTGTGCCCTCTGTGTATTACCTTGTAATATCTCTTTCTTTTTGTTTCATTTCTTATTTATGGTTTTTTACTCCTTCCCTTTTCAAATCTTTCCCACTGTTCTGTTTCTCTCATTTTTGCTTGTTTTTCAAGGCCTACTGCAGTCTGTTACCCAACCTCCCTGTTCATTTCATGGAAAAAAAACCCCTGAAATGCCACTAAAAATGGAAAAACAAGGTAAAAGTGTTATTTGATATTATCTTCACTTTTCAGATGCTTTTTTCCTTGCATTTTGATTATCATTTCATTGATTACCATTTCCTGCCACGCCTGCATCCCTGATGTGAATTTGATCATTGCTGTTCATGTGAATAGTCTTTAGATTAAATGAGACAGCAGTAGGCATTTACCTAGGTTTCAAAAATGTTGTTGCCATATGACTCACAAGAAGTGCCACATTGGTGGCCTTGACAATCAGTCATCTCTTTATGCACAGGCCAGGTGCTCAACAGGCAGTAGAAGTAAAATCTTCCCAAGGTGTGTTACTGCTGATTTAAGCAGTAACAGGCAAAGGCCCAACAACAGGATTCCAAGGAAAAAAAAAAAGAAAGAAAAAAAAAGGACAAAACAACAAACCAAAACTCCTCTCTCCTATATTCCTTAATAAATCCTTACCATTGTTATTTGACCTTCCCTAGGAAACATGCACAAAATGAGTTCTACTTTTTAAATCAAGATTATGCTAGGCCTCTTGATCTTGGTTTGATCTCATAACTCTCCCTCTATGTGTACTGATCACTTGAATAAGGAATCTGGATGTTCCTACAGCACTTTCCTGGTTGGCTAGTGTTTGTATTGTTCATTGAAGCTATACAGCAGTCACACACCAAAAACTCAAACAAAAGTCTGGTTGCAGATGCTTGTACTAAGGCAAACTTCTACTTTAATAAAGGGAGGATTTGCTTGGGAGAAGACAGCAAGCTTTAAAAGGAGTGATGGCTGACGTTAGGACAGGGGCAAAGCAATTCACAGTGCTGGGCAGTCACAGTTCAGCAAAAGCAGGAGAGCCAGGGAAAGAACTGTGATTTTTTTCTTGGCTAGCCTGTTGCCTGGGAAGAAGAAAAATGCATTGCCTGTTATAGCGAGTTGATAATCTGCTTTTCTGAACAGAGGCATTTAGTTGGCTGATGAAGGTTGAGTTTTAAGACACCCAGCAAATGCATAAAGGTCATTACTCATTATCCATGCTCCCCTGAGAAATCAGTCATCCCATCTCTGCAGGAAAAATAGTAAGATGGATGGTATCTTACTTTAAAGAAAAGACTTTTCTTAAATTAAAAAAAGAGAGAAATATTAAAAATGCAATGAAAATAAAGGCAAAGGGCTTAAAATTTTAATTGCAGAATCATTTCTTCTTGCTTTATTTTCATAGATCAGGCTCTATTCCTGAGGAAACAGAAGAAGAAAGGCAGCAGGTAGCCAGCAGCGGAGAGTCAGTGCTCTCACTTGTCACTGTCAGTGCCTGCTGCGTAGGGAAAATGCCAGTCTGCCAAGAGCCAGCAAAAGCCTCAAGGGGGCAAAGTATTCCTAATGGCTGTGAAACTTTGGAAGCAAACAAAAATATGAAAGGGCAAAAGCCCTGCATTGTACTTGTGCACTCAGAAGGACTTTTCTCAAATGTCTTTGAATCTCTTTTGTTTCAAAATAATTTTCAACGCATTTTCTAAGGCCCTGATCCTTCTCATAGCAATACAAGTGGCTCACACACATTGTGTGTGGAAGACTTAACTCTGAGAGTAATTGCAGCCATTCTTAAAGAGGTTTCTGGTGGTGTTGAGTGCTTCATGTGGTGTAATCAACAGAGCTGAAGTGTCCCAATTAACAAACTTCAAAAAGTTTGGGGATTGAGTTTTGTTCAAGGAAGGTCCAATATGGGTGCCTAGAACACTGGAAGCATGTTAAATCTTGTCCAATACCCTCAGTGTGACAGTAATCCACATTATAACATGCACTGCTCTAAGGAACTCCCCAGCAGGCACATATTGCACAACCTTCTCTCACATCAGTCTGCTCCTGGCCTTCCATCATTGGAAGCATGATCAAACCAGTGAAGAATTCCATGTCATTTTCAGTCCTTTCCAATTTTTCACCACTCAAGTAGGCCAAAAGATAAGGCTTCCCAGCGCATACCAAATAAACCTCTAGACATGGTCTTTTGTTCTATGGATTTCTCTGCTCTGTCTCCACAGAGCCTGTGGGTAAACTGCTAGGGGCTCCCAGATCACACAGGGTTATCTCACCTCTTTTCTTCAACACCAAGTTTTTAAGAGAAGGTGAAAGTACGTGGAGGCAAACAGTAGCATCTCTAGCTACATACTAGGTGTATAGGGGATTGTTATATTTTGCTATAATGTTAAGTACATAGCTGATTGTGTGGTGGGCAGCCTTCAGGGAAAAAAAAAAAAGTGTGACAAGGAATGAGTTGCGTACCAGATAAAATGCACTGGCAGACTTAAGTTTCACCAAACCTTCACTAGGATTTTTTTGCCACAGTTATATGAAACAGCCTAACTGCACGGGTACAGATCCACAATTTACCCCAGTGTGGGAGCAGAATCCGTGCTTCATCTCTGAAAACAAATGAGAAAGCAGTGGGCAGAAAAATTTCTCTGAAGCACTGATGTTTAACTAAGTTGAGGCATGCTTGTCTTATTTGGGTGCATTGAGATTTGAGTAATTTCCTCATTTTCCCAACACTATGGCTCATATTTTTCAGTTCTCACAAACACTGGCACCCTTTACTCTTAATTCCAATGTATGCTTTTACTCTTCATGTCTCATAGCTAGTTTCCTTGGAACAGTGTCTAACTACTTTCTTCCTTAACCAAGCAAGCACTGCAACTTTCTAGCATGTTCAGGAAATAGTAAATCCACCTTTTTGTCATTATTCTTCTTAAAGGGCCATCAATTAGATCTCATCCCCTTCAGAATTTTGGAAAATGAATGCAATATGCCTCCAAACACCTTCCTTTCAGCTCAATTTTTGTCATAAATGTCATTCTTACCTCCACTGGCTATCAGGGCTGTTACTCAGCTCCTCTGATAGACCAGGAAGGCCTAATTCTAACTTCAGTGCATGTCTGAAACCCTAAGTAGCTGCATTCAGCAGCACAGTGGCAAATTGGGAAGCTCCCTAGGTGCAAATTTGACACAACATTACAAGTCTTGCAAAGTTTCAGTTTAATAATGTGATTTGATAAGACACAAGAAATGTCTGGAATCATGAGGAAAGAGGTGAAAGCAATGTGGGACTCTGAAGAGGAATCTAAATGAGATGGAGGTCTCGTGTCTGAGAGTGAGATGGTTGTTACAGTCTTTATTTTTGGTGTCCAGCATGCTCTGCAAGGGGTGATAACAGCCAGCATTTAGATTACAGAAAACAGAACTGGCTGGAAATCGAAAAAGCATTTTCACTAAAATATTGATGAAAATATGTTTTCTGATTTTCTGTGCTAAAAGCTTGTTTCAATAAAAATTTTCCAACCAGCTCTAATAGCAGGCAATAAAGCTGAGTGTATTGAACTAGAACAATGGGATTGTTTTTATGATACATTTTATCTAAGAATGAAGGAAAAGTACTGGAGTGCACTTGCAGACTGACAATGACTACAGAGCTAATGATGCCACCAAGAAATATTTAGATAGATTGGAGTTGATTAACATAGCCAGACAAGACAATGCAAAATAGCCAAAATATGTGCTATAGCGGAGACAGATACAGAATGTGCAATGCAAATCTTTGTTTTCTAGACAAGGACATAACTTTTAACCTCCTTATTATTTTCTCAAGGCTATTTCTTTCATGTATACTCAAGTTTCTTGAACTGACAGCTGCCCATCAGATGTAACAAATTCCTTCACTAAAGCCCATATTGTGGCAGCAATTTTAAGCAGTGATTTTCCTTGATGTTAAGACTACATGATTTATCTTTTTTTACATCTCTCAGAGGAAACCCACCATTTTGTCACATTTCCATCAGCCAACAACCTTCAAATTTCTAAACAGGTTTGTGGGAGACTGCCAGCATGAATTTAAAAATAGAATGACTAGAGAGTGTGAAGTACACACCACATGTAGCCCACTTTTCTAAGGAATGATTACATGCCAATTAGCTAAATTATTTCATGTTCATGGGATATTTCAAGTGCGATCAATGGACAATTATTTTTGACTAAAAAGTGAAAAGAATAATATGTAGATTTATTTGTTCTGAAGCAATATGGAGGGTAGATGAATATGGAGTTAGCTTGTATTTCGAAGAAATTAATTATAATATTCAGAATATTCAGGTTACAGATATGAGTAAAAATTAATTCATTAAAAAATAGGCTGAATTATTGAGGAATTTATGGGTTTGATTTTCAAAAAGTAAGTCATACCTTTTGCAGCTGGTATTCTGTAAGGTTTAGCCATCAAAACAGCTAAGTAATTTTCAAAATCAGCATTTAAATCACTCAATTGCTTTTAGGACATTTCCATCCTAGCTACTCAGTCAAAAAGATAATAAAAAAGTAAACAGTGGGAATGTTTCACATTGCTCCTCTTCTACAGTTATTGATGTAGAAACTGTAAGATTAATATTCTATACATAATACAACACATCCAATATAATATTTGCATTCTTTAAAAACATTGATGTATGGTGTTGACATTGTCAGTAACCTATTTATTTATTTGTTGAGCTTGACATCTGATCTTGATAGCATATGAAAGGATAGGGAATTAAATCAGAGTTGTTAACAATTCTGTTCTGAAGCAAGGAAAACGAGCGTTCAGTGCTGGAAAATGACTGATCGGCACTTATTAGGATCAATAGCAATCACAAGAAATGTTGATCATGAAATTACTTTCTCCCTCAATGAAAATGCCAGTGAAAACCAAACTTTGATTCATTTTGTACTACCATATCAAAATCCAAATGCATTTGTAGATTGTAAAGGCAAAAAAATTAAATTTTGCTAAAATTTTAACTATCTCTAGGTACAAGTGGTTCATAATGATTTTTATGAAAAATTATAATGGCTTCAAGCTTCACATGCTCTTTTTCTTATGCCATTTACAGACTGTAATGTTGATCGCCTCTCTGACGTTTATCCACTGAACATTTTGAAATATTGTGGCTGTAATCCAAGTAACAGGAGAATCTGCAGAAAACATTTGGTTTAGGATTTTAAAGCCATAGAATGTTACAAAGAAAGTATCATATGCTGCTATTAACAGAAAACAAGCATATTTTTTAAAATACCTTCAGAAAAATTTCATTTGTGATTGTAAAAAAACAGAGACCAAAAAATAATCTGAAAGCCCTTGTTTTTAAACTCTGAGTACCTCTGAAAGGTTTTCATGAGATCAAATGCGCTTCAATCCTTGCTTGTGCAGTAGCAATAGCTCACTGGTTCTCTATCTGTGGTGTGAAAGGAGCGCTAAAGGAACATGACTTTAAGCTTGTTTTATCCTCACAATCTGACTTTTCCCTTTTTGAGGTGTTTCCAACAATTCAACTTCCATAACATTACAGACCATTTTGCAGGAATGTTTGTATATGTTTTTGAAAACTCTTTGTAGTATTTCTGAAAACAGCAAACACTTTCTCTGAGATACCACTATTATTTCAGTTGATTTTTCTTTGCAGCTGTAGGACAACCTAGTTCAACTTCTCTTTTCTATAAGCAACTTTCAGACTGTTTTTGCCAAGTAAAAGGCTATGACTTTGACACCCTTTTACACTCAAGCAGCCAAGGATTATTTGTTTTTCCCATTTCCTCATTTAAATGTCTCCATCAGAGCAGCACGTATTTGTTTGTGGTTCATTAGGTTATACAACTTGATCACTTGTTTGCAAACCAGTTCAATCCACTGTCTGAGGTTCAGTGTAAGAAACTTTTGGGTTTTTACAAGTAACTGTCTCTCCAAAGTTCAGTCCTTACTGTTCTTTGCTACAGCAATGAATGCCTTACACTCGGTTTGGTTTTTTTCACAGTGACATCAGCAATATTGCATCTCTTTACCTTGTTTGTGATTTTCCAGGACCTGCACCTGCTTCAGTATTGCTTTTTGCACTTGATCGATTGCCTTGGTATGTCTCTTTGGCAACATGCTGCATGTTGTTTTGTTGTCTTTTTCCTGGTTTGCTTAGGTAGTCAAAGCTGCTGGCATATTTCCTTCTGACTTGCTGTCTTGAAAAGAAAAATATCACTTTGTTTTCCGAGGTCAGAATTCAGTTTCCTTCCTTTCCCTTTTCTGCCCACTGGGAAATGCACTTTACTCTCCTGCTTTTCACATTCTTTTATTGTAGTACAGAATGCCCTAAAGTATATGCTAATACAACTGTTTGCCTTGTTGAAATGCTGAAAATATCTGCCTAAAGTATGACTCTCTTTTGTTTCTCAACTATTCAGCTTGGTCATTGCTATTGGGAAGTACAATATCTGGCTTTCTGGAGTTTCTTTCAAGCTTCTGCCTACTGCCTCCCAGTATATTACAGCGCGGTGCAGTTTGTGAGGCTTCCAGCCAGCTTTTCACACCCTGTAGCTGTCCAGCAAAGGAGAAATCATCTTCATTTTCATAGACTTCATAACACTCTTAGAAGATGGTTAACAATAAATTGCTCTAAACAAGCAAAGAAGGATGGGATACAAACTATATCATACCTGTTTGAGATGCCCCAGACAGGAAACATCCTGCACAGACATGGACGGGTAAAAGTCTGTAAGTACTGTGCAAAGAAATATAAGATCTGATATTTTAAGACACTCCACATGCTTACCTGTTGTTGATGGTGAGAATATTTTCCATCTCACCACCTCTCAGTTTTGGACCCACACTTTGAAGTAGTTTGAGAGGTCATATGTGATATGAAGTGGAGAATATAATTTAATGACTATTTAATGACTATAATGGCTATTTATAACTTTGGAAACCTTGTTTTCACAACACACTTTTTATGAGGTTTTTCTGGTTTTATATACACTGTGCCAGTCATTTTTTTATCAGTCATAACATTTGTTATATTTTTAACTCATGTCATTAGTATGTCATTGGTACAATAAATATATTTCAAAATAGTTTTCTAACAGCAGGGTTCTAATGATTTTCAAAAGCAAAACCTCAGATTTTCAGACAGAGGTCAAATTCCTCTGAAACCCATTGAGGAAGTGAAGCTTGGTGTTGTAGATAAGGCATAAAATAAATCCATGAATGAATTAAGAATTATTTTTCTGCATTCACAGAGTTGGAATTAAATTACTTTCTGTGGTACCATATAGATCTTATTTTTAGGAAAAAAATTAGTATTTAGAAAATGTCTTTGTATCAAGAGAAAAGCAAGTTTGAATGAGATTTTAATGCGCAAACATATATGATTAACATCCTGGTATACAGCTAAGCTACAAATGAAGAGTAGCAACACTGGTTCAGATTGGGCATCCATTTGTCCCATGCCTCTTTTCATCCTTTCCAAAACAACATGGAGAATAATGTTTATGGGAAGTGAATGGAAAACAACTCGCTTCTCTCTGTTTACTTCCCAGCTGTGGCATGGGAAAGGTGAAAGCCTGGTTCTGCCTAGTCTGTTGCGCAGATGAGTTAGCAATGGTACTCAGGTTGGCAAATTCCCTCTCTGGCTCCCCAGTGCAGCCCTGAAGGTGGTGGGATAACCATTCCTACCAACCACTTTGCCGTCTGTTGTAGTTTCCTTCAATGACACCCTGCTATGTCCACACAAATGACAGGTTTTGCAGCTCTGAGTGCTACGAAAACACCTGAGAAGCCCTTTCAAAGAGTCTTATGAGGTGAGTGGGCACCTCACCTCTGCCGTCTCTCACATGTTGCCTTCCTCTCAGCTTTGGGGCATTCATCCCACATGCCCAGGGCAGCTATTCCTTCATTAAACCTGTTCATAGAATCATAGAATCATTTAGGTTGGAAAAGACCTTTAAGATCATCGAGTCCCACCATCAACCATGCCCACTAAACCATGTCCTGAAGTGCCTTGTCTACATGCTTTTTGAATACCTCCAGGGATGGTGACTCCCCCACTTCCCTGGGCAGCCTGTTCCAATGCCTAACAACCCTTTCAGTGAAGAAATTTTTCCTAATATCCAATCTAAACCTTCCTTGCTGCAACTTGAGGCCATTTCCTCTTGTCCTATCACCAGCCACCTGACAGAAGAGACCAGCACCCACCTCACTACAACCTCCTTTCAGGTAGGTGTAGAGAGCGTCCTCAAGAGAATGGATGTGCTACAATGAGAGGGCTCAAGATTTCCAGGCAGCTGAGAGCAAAGAAGCTGTCAGTCAAGGGAAGCTGCAAGATACATGTGAGGCCTCCTTTTCTCCAGGCTAAACAACTGCAATTCCCTTAGTCACTCCTCATAAGACTTGTGCTCAAGGCCCCTCACCAGCTTCGTTGCCCTTCTCTGGACATGCTCCAGCACCTCCATGTCTTTCCTGTAGTGAGGGGCCCAAAACTGAACACAGTACTCAAGGTGCGGCCTCACCAGTGCCGAGTACAGGGGGACAATCACTTCCCTGCACCTGCTGGCCACACTGTTTCTGATACAGGCCAGGTGGCTATTGGCCTTCTTGGCTGCCAGGGCACACTGCCAGCTCATATTCAGCTGGGTGTCAACCAGCACCTCCAGGTCCTTTTCCGCCGGGCAGCTTTCCAGCCACTCTTCCCCAAGCCTGTAGCATTGCACGGGGTTGTTGTGACCAAAGTGCAAGACCTGGCACTTGGTCTTGTTGAACCTCATACAATTGGCCTCAGCCCATTGATCCACCCTGTCCAGATCCCTCTATAGAGCCTTCCTTCCCTCGAGCACATCAACCCTCCCTCCCAACTTGGTGTCATCCGCAAACTTACTGAGGGTGCACTCAATCCCCTCGTCCAGATCATTGGTAAAGATATTAAAGAGAACCAGCCCCAGTAGTGAGCTCTGGGGAACACCACTTGTGACCAGTTGCCAACTGGATTTAACTCCATTCACCACAACCCTCTGGGCTTTTCCATCCAGCCAGTTTTCTACCCAGTGAAGAGTGCACTTGTCTAAGCCATGAGCCGCCAGCTTCTTGAGGAGTATGCTGTGAGAGACAGTGCCAAAAGCCTTACTGAAGTCCAGGTAGACAACATCCACAGCCTTCCCCTCATCCACTAGGCAGGTCACCTGGTCATAGAAAGAGATGAGGTTGGTCAAGCAGGACCTGCCTTTCATGAACCCATGCTGGCTGGGCCTGATCCCCTGGTTGTCCTGCACCTGCTGTGTGAGCACACTCAAGATGAACTGCTCCATAATCTTCCCCGGTACTGAGGTCAGGCTGACAGGCCTGTAGTTCGCTGGCTCCTCCCTCCGACCCTTCTTGTAAATGGGCATCACTTTGGCAAGCCTCCTGTTGCCTGGGACCTCCCCCGTTGACCAGTATTGCTGATAAAAGATCGAGTGTGGCTTGGCAAGCTCCTCCGCCAGCTCCATCAGTACTCTTGGATAGAATGTTGTGTCATTGCTTGACTTCACATCATCCGTGGCATGCCAGAGTGAGACAGAGATCACGATATGGCACTTTTGTGGGGCGTGCGAAACAAAAGCATATGTTCCCCAGGTGCAGTCTCCAACTGTAGTCCCTCTGTCATCACTTCTCCCATTTAACTACCCTACATAGCATCACTACAACCAGGCACAGCCCTTGGTGAATGACTTGGGGCACCCAGCTCTGCTGCTTAACTACAGTGAAAAGGTTACTGAGTGTGCTTTTGTGGGGAGTACAAGGGAATTTAAAGAAACAGAACAGATGTAAAGCTCTGTAAAATACCAAGTTTAGTTAGAGACAATTAGAAAACTTTGAATAACAAACATAAAATGGTATAGGTTACAGTTTGTATTGGTTTTCAATATGTTCTCATGTTAGTTAAGCTGACTTATGTTGCTATGGTAAAGGCTGTGGAACAGACAGAGGCATCAAGAAACAAACTCACAGTATACTTTTATACATCACTGCTTTCCATTATACTTTTTTTATTTTTAAGTATGATTTCAAGTCAGGCCTAAGGATTAGGTATTTAGTGCTGCAATTCTGATTGTATTAACAGACAAAAGAAAAATTGTCAAAAAAGTGCTCTCCTGATAGGGTAAAATATTTGGGATTATTTGTTCACCCATGGAATAGCTGTTCTTTGGGTAGGTTCAGATATTGCTTGTATTAGCAGAGGCATGTTTTAAATATGTGTAGGTGAAGATGAAATTGAATTCAGTTTATAATTCTTACCTCATGTGAAACCTCATGTATATTAGTTTTAGTCATCTGAAGTGGAAATTCAGCAGTAACTTTTAAATGAATTCTGAATAATTCTAATTTACTGTTAATAATGGTTTCAATTTCACTAAAGGTCCCTGAAAAAATTTAGTATGGTCAATAGTTCTGTTTAGCTGGATCTAATAAAAAGTTCTGTGAGTTGGTAACTGAATACTGCAACAAATCATAAAAATATTTTTGACAGTTAACACATAAATTACTGATTACTTACACAATGATTCCTCTGTTTGACTGTTTAATTTGATTGGCTTCACAAGATGTCTTTTGCCTTACAAATGGAAGTGTTTGACTCAAAAATTATGTACATTCTTACATATAAACTTTTCTCCCTGTTGAGAGCAACAAGGGATGAGTCTCCAAACTGAAGTAATTTTACAATACATTGTGCAGAGAGGCATCCCACTGCAGCTTTTGAACTACTGTGTTTGAGGTGACTCACTCAGTGAATTAATAACAACTAAGTGGAATCAACAGCCCCTGGGTCAAACATTGATAATGAGACTTTGAATTACACTTAACATGAAATACACTATGGTGAACCTCTCATGAGCTAGTTTTTCTTAGTCATATATTTTTACATCATGAAAATAGTAATTTTATTCCTTAACTTAAAAGGGAAGTTCAGCAATCTTCTCCCCTTGATTCTATTGAAAAACAGAATCTGAAATTTCTGAAAGAATTATAGAGGTAGTTTACATATTTGTACAAAGTAGCTTAAATAACTTGATAGTGATTTGTTGACGAAATTCAGTTACCTCAAAGTACCATGTAATAACAAATTGTAACTTCTATAAGTTAATGTCAGATGCACACAGCTCAGAATGATTTATATTCTGCTTACAAATATTTTCTACATTATAACATTATTTGACTTGTCCAGTTTCAATCAAATATTCATTTTATGTGTATATATATATAAAAATAACCTTTATGTATCCTTATCCTTGGTGTAACAAAATTAAGAGATCCTATAAATCAAACCAAAATGGCAAAAGCATCCTAAATCTAGTTCAGGAATCTTCCCCATTTTCTGGATTATCTCTATTTCATGATGATTCTTCGGTGATCTATAAAAGTTAATAGACTAGAAAATGGGCTGTGCCATCTGTTCCAGTTCTGATGAGTTCATTAGTCTTTACCTGAAAAATTGAGTGTAGCTCTTAAACAGCTTCACTGTTGTCAGTGAATATGTAAGGCTCATCTGTGTGAAAACTGTTTTCAGTTTTGAACTAGTCTAACCAGTATTTCACCTTCTTGTAAAGAGAGTAATACCAAAATTGTTATTATGCTGAAAATAATCAAGGACATTATGAGGAAGGAAGAGCACCTGCGTTAACCCAAACTCACTGAGTGCAGGTTATCTCCTATGTGTTTTAAACAGGCTTTCAACACTCAAGTGAGATGAGTTCCTCAGACTTCTTGATGGTAAATCTCCAGGGAAAGAAACGCTGCTCTACAGATATAGTGATATAGGTTTTTCCTTACAATTTGGAAAAAGTCAGCCATAACCAGAAAGGACACAGTACTTGGAGTTTTAATTAAGGGAAGACTTTGAGGGAGGAGAGGTATTCTTTTGTGAAGTAGATTAATTACTTGAAGGCGCAAGAGATAAGTTTCAAAAAACTTCTCAACACCTCATTTTTAAAAATCACTGGCCACCCATGAAAAGGAGATTCTGAAGGTTTTTTAAGTCAAATCAGTTAGCTTCAAAAGGAATGCCACAAATAATCGTTTTATTTTCCTAACAGAGAAGAAATTACACCCATGAACTAGGAGCTCTACCCTTGTGAACAATAGGTTAATATATTATTGGTCATTTTTTGTACTTCTAATGAGGACAATCCTTTTGTCTCTCTCTCTCTGGTGATAACATTTTAACATATGAATATTTTTTCTAAATTCTATTCTGCAGTGCTGGCAGACAAGGCATGCCTTCCCACATTACCCACAGTAAGAACGAAGGCTACCACTCCCAGAACCCATCAGTCTCATGGGTTGACACACAAATCTCACATGTTGGGATTGCGGTAAAGTTTCAACTCTACAGGTGCAGTAGACTTTTAATTTAATGAAGTGTTAGGGATGTCATGACAGTTGCCCTATTTGCTTTAATCATTAGGATAAAAGGTTTTATTTACAGTAGCAGATGGTGAACTACTTCGATCCACTTCTTATGTCTCCATAAGTTTTATAAACTGTTAGAGCTGGTCAAATATCTTCAACTGAAACTGAAATATAGTTCAGTAAAACTTGGGTTTTGTCCAACCTGAATTATTTGATTTTTATGGAATCTTCTTTTGGGAAAGTAAAAAAAAAATTGTTGGGCTTCAGGTCAGCATCACATTAATCTCTAGTCATAGTCAAACTTTGTATCTCTATGAAGCTATATTGTAAATTGATTTACTCAACCAGCCTTTTAGAATATGGCTTTGAATAAACACTCTTCTCAGCTGGGCTTGAATATTTTTTCTTATCAAGAAATCAACACTGATAAACAAATACCATGTAATCATTACTTAGTTCATCAGCTTTGTCATTTTTTATAAAATAATGCCTGGTTTTCATGAAGTGGGTCATCTGTAATTCTTCTGGAACTCACAGAAATCCCTTGCCATTGCTGTATTTTTATCAAAGAATAATGAATAACTGATAGGATGAAATATACTGCTACATAATTGGCAAATGGAGAACGTTTTGTAGAAATCACTCAAACTATTTTGAATTTCACTTCTAGTCATGGTTTATTTAACACTAGCAGAGTGCTGGAAAAGTTTCACTAAAGATTGATGATCCTCGAGAGCAATTCCTAAGTGTAATATTATGTCTTAAAGAATTATGTCACTTTCTTTAAGGGTGCTGAGAAAGATATTACTATGCATCAATAAAAATTCAAGTTTTACCAACCATCTGTATTGCATAAATCAAGTAGAGGGTAAGGGTTTCCCCAGAAAACAATTATGGAATGGAATGAGATGGCCCAAAAGGCATTTACTGTACTAAAGCATGTTGGTAAATGCATTATGTTGCAGCTACAGTGAACTTCAGAATAAATTTTAAGGACAACATTTTCAAAGATTTGTGCCCAGGGCCCTGTTTACATGGAAAATGGTGTTTCTTATCCTTTGAGTTGGGACTTGTCTACAAGGAAGAAGTACACCTGCTCAGTTTGAAGTGTGGTTTTCAAACTGCTTTAAAGCTGGTGGGAAACATTTTTCAGCTCAGTTTGGCCATTTTATTTCAAATGAACTCAAACTGATCAGAAATCGTTCAGCTGAACTGAAATAAAATTTCTTGAAAAGAATGTATGTGTATGTGTGTCCCTATATATGCATACATAGGAAATTGTTGCAACTAAATAAAGGGGAAAAAAATTTAATTAAAACTAGTAATTATTTGGGGGTTTTTTAATGTAGAAAACACTGCAGTCAAATTAGCTCAATGCTGTTAATTTTACATGTATCACCTTGCTGGGAATCTAGGCCACTGTACAACCACTTTACATATTCTGGAGGTGTTCAGGGAGATTAGACAATGACTATGTAAACACTTCAGAGCTGATTAAATGTATGGTGTGTTCAATTTCCTGCACTGAAGATGCCAGTACATCCCTGTACAAGTAAAATCATACCTACTATATGCAACATTGTTATGGGTTTGTGTGGCGCGGTTTTCCTTGGTGGCAGGGGAGGGGGGCTGCAGAGGCGGCCCCTTTAAGAAGTTGCTGGAAGAATTCGCTGCCCCAAAATGTCGGACCCGCGCGCCAAAATGTCGGACCCGCCTCTAGGCGGGGAGTGACGGTGGTAGCGCCTCTGGGAAACATATTTAAGAAGGGGAACCGGTAGTGTGGGGGGGAAACCTGAGAGGAACATCGCTGCCGACACTGGAATCATGGAAGTGGAGGGGGAGGAGGAGGAGCCTGAGGAGGCTGATGGCCCTGCAGCCCAGGGGGGTGAACGGTGGAGCGGAAGCTCCCGAAGGTGGCCGTAACCCCATGGTAAAAACCGCGCTGAAGCAGTGTGTGACTGGAGAGCAGCCCGCGGAAAGGACCCGCGCCAGGGAAGTTCGGGAAGAACTGAAGCCCGCGGAAAGGACCCGCGCCAGGGAAGTTTGTGAGGAACTGCAGCCCGCGGAAAGGAACCACGTTGGAGCAGGGAACGAGAGAGGAATCTTCCCCCTGAGGAGAGAAGCGGCAACGACGATGTGTGGCGAGCTGACTCAACCCCCATCCCCGATTCCCCTGCGCCGCCGGGGGAAGGAGGTAGAAAGCACCGGGAATGGAGCTGAGCCGGGAAGGCGGGAGGGGTGGGGGGAGGTTGTTCTGATGTTTGGTTTCCCTTCCTAATACCCTTGTGTTTTGTTTTCTGTTTTGTTTTGTAGTAAATTAAATTGATTTTGTTTCTTCCCCAAGTTGAGCCTGTCTTTTGCCCGTGACCATAAGTGGGGAGTGATCCCTCCCAGTCCTTGTCTCGACCCACAAGCCTGCCTTTGTATTTTCTCCTCATCCCAACGTAGCCAGGCGAGGGGGTGGGGGGTGAGTGAGCGGCTTCGTGGTGCTTTGTTACCGACTGAGCTGACCTGAAACCACGACAAACATGGATAGCTAAGCATGAACATAACCACTATTATTATATGAAGAGAAGTTCTGCTTGTAATTTCCTGGATCATTTCTGAGAGTTCTTCAATAGCTCCACAAACGTGAGACAAAGGTGCAACTGAGTGCATTACAGTTCACAGAAAACTGGAGGTAGATCTCTGTCTGTTATTTAGGAAATACAAAAATTTTTATTTCATAAAGAAAAGACAATAATCTCAAGGTGAGAATGTTCATCAAATTTGAACTCCTTTCAGAAATATTTACTTTGGCACTAAAGAAAATCCATTTAAAGTAAGGATTTATAAGATAAATTATTTCTGAATCTTTTAAATACAATGAAGAAGGAATGTCATGGGATTGTTGTCTAAATTCTGGTGTAATTTATATTTGCAAATGTACATTTTGAGTAGAATTTATTTTGTAAAATCCAATGAGCAGTGTGGGGTTAGACTGTGCAGTAAACAAAACTGTATGTTTTGGCAGGAGAGGAACATTTCCTTGAAGTACATCTTACTTGGATTGATAAAGAGTACTGATGTGATGTCTCTCAAGGGATTGCTAAAATACCATTAAATGAAAGATTGACCAAGACTGTGAAAGGTAATAATGCATGTATTATTTTCTCAGCCATCAGTTCCCCTTGGGACCTGCTCCACCTTGAGGAGCTGTGTCACCCCAAGACAGTGCCACACATGCCTGGAGGCAAGGTGGACTCTCTGACCACCACACTGACCCTGGGAAGTGCACTAAGATCACCATATAATGTCATAGGCATTTCAGAGCTATTATTTTCCATCACTGATGAGTTGGGGTGCAACTGGAAAAGCTTATAAGTGGTATTGGGGTCTCCTTTATTGGTTACCCCAAATTATGCTATTCCCTCTTGCTTTTTGTATAACAGTGTTTGTCAAGCTGTGATGGCTGTACCTCAGTCTTGTGACAGGTGCTGTGACAGCAGTCTTTCTCCTAGGTATCTACGAAAAAAGCTTATTTCCTGAAAACTCAAGGCCACTCTACAGCCTGTTGAAGCAGTCAAGTGATATTAAGCAATGTTTATTCAGGAAAGATGACAATGCTGGTCACCCTGTGTGGCCTGTTTTAAAAATTCAGAGGGTAGCTCTTGTAATAAAGCTCATTCTCAAGCGTTGTGCTTTTTAAATAGTAACAGTCATCAGAAGCATGTCTTTCTCAAACTGCTGCATTGTTACTGATGTTAACAACCCTGAATTCCTGTGTGCAGAATCAGCCTCAGCCCAGCTGCCAGGTCTAGAAAATTACCCAACTGTTCTAAATTCCACTTTTTGGTTTTCATTCTTCCTTGTGTGTGGGCTTGGCTCATGGAAAAGTTTATATATACTTCTTTCAAGAACACATGGTTTTGGTAAGAGCTAGTAGTGGTCTGACAAGTCCTTGGTGTGATAGTTTATTAACTAGATGCAAGTATTCGGTGTATTAAAGTAGATGCAGTTTGTAACCTTATAAAATGATTGGGAAGCACTTGTTAGTAAATGTCCCGATTCATAAACAATGGGGAAACATTGCTAAATGTCTGAGAAGTCCATGCTGTTATTTTCCAATTAAATGATACAATTCTTTACTGGAAAATGACCTAAGCTTCAACATATTAGTAGCTTAAAAATCAATAACTTATATTTAAAAGTCAAAAATCAAAATATAACTCTCAAAACCACTATGATGTATGATGAACTAAACAGATCCATTTTCACAATAAAAGTTTTTTTTTTAATTTTGACATTTCCTCCAAAATCTCAATGATTCTTGCAAATCAAGAAACAATATTTTTCATCTGACATTTTTATTGTAAACTTGCTAGATCAGCCTCTCTTACCAAAGGTCTATACCATGCCTACCATGAAAGGACCCTCACGTGGGCCTTCTTCAGGCAACAAATAATTGTTATCACTGCACAAGAGCTTCTAAGCCAAAAGCTAGAAAATTCTTCCATAAGAGCGGTGAAGTGACTTGCAGGTATAGAGCTTAGTGCTCTGTGATTTAGTAGGCTAATTCTGTAGCCTAAAGGTAGGTTAGCCCTCAGCTAGGTTAGCAAAATCAATGATCCCTGTAGTCTAGGCTGCCAGTGTGTTTTAGGTAGTTCTCAAAATAAAAAATCCAGGAATGATGTGGTGATATAGACTCAAAGTTCTCTAGTAAATGTTGTAAAAGATAGATTATAGCTCTGCACCAAGCTGTCTTTACTAGCTTCAGCCTCTTTCACGCCTGACTTTGCAGTCACCCAGGTACAACTGGAAGATGTTCTTTGTCTCCCTGGCCCTAAGTTACTATATAATAGCAGTAAAAGTCTTGTAAGCCAGAAACCCTAGTTTTCAGTAGCTCTAACACTATCCCCAGACAACATGATACATACTCTCTATTATTCATTTAAAATCAGTCCAAATGTAGCTGTAATCTTAACCATGAAGGCCTCCCTCCACTTTGACATTTTGGAAAAAAGATGAATATTGAAAACAGACTACAATAGCAAAGTCTGTCTGTACAGCACATTTAGAAAAAATAACTGAAAATTTATGCAAAGATGGCAGTCTTCCTTGGGACTGTAACTTCACTAATACATTTCAGGCAGGACACATTGCAACCCTCAAGATAACAAATACTGCAGCGCTCTCACAGTGGGGAGCGCTACATTTTTTGTCCTGCAAAATAACTGCAAACAAGCACATAACAAAGGGGCTTGGACTGGTTTATAGCCTAAAGAAGACTATAGGTTTTCCTGAGGCAAACATAAATCACAGTGCCCTGCGTGAACCAGAGCAATTAATAGTTATCCAGCCACCTAAGACAACCTTGCATGGATGCAAAATGTTCCTTTTCCTATTGCTGCTCTCAGCTTGATGCTGCCTGTTGCACTAGGGATCATATCCAAAATCAGAACTCGATGAGCATTGGGCCAAGCATTTGAGTAAGTTTGGGAAGTACTTTGCCAGCCCTTTCTCCTAATATATTTGGTAGTTTGGGCAAAGCTTAAGAAAGTAGAATTGAGTTTCTAGGTTATTATGCAAGGTACGTTTTTGAGTTCCAGTTGCTCTGCTGCTATTTCCCTCAGCCCACACTCAATTAACTGTAAAGACTATGTGGGTCACACGCCTGCGGTGCTTCGTGGTGTGATAAGTCACTTTGGAAGTAAAGATGTAGATATACATGCTATCAGATAGAATTGATTTTGGTTCTTCATTTTCTGGGTAAATGTCTAGCCACCAACTAGTGACAAAGAGGAGAAAGTACTGCCAAGACCAGTGCAAGAACTGTGTAAGGAAGTTTGGCAGTTGTGTATCACTGGGAGAGGACTGTCTGGTATATGCATCCTGCTGGATTTAGGCAACTATCTGCTTAGTATTATCATGCTCAGGAGCTTCTCTTCAGGCACTTACGTTGTTTCACGGAGGGAAAAATGTCTCTGTATATAGCATGCATGTGACCACAGAGCCAGTCAGAGGCTGAGTAAAGGTTTTGAGGTTCCAAATTTTGGACCACAGATTGGCGGCTTATAGGGTGGGAATTAGAGAGTTTGTGTCTGTTGAAGAGTGCTGTGGCACAAACTAGTGGTCTAGCCACCAACTAGTGACAAAGAGGAGAAAGTACTGCCAAAACCAGTGCAAGAACAGTGTAAGGAATTGAACAATTGTAAAAATACAAGTCCTTCACTGTTAGAGCAAGTGTTGGAATAAGACATATCTAAGTTGAGGTTATTCTGTTGAACTGAACAAGTGTGGTCCACTGCTTAGTTCTGGCACTTGATTCATGTTGCAACAGACAGGCTTAGGTGATTCTAACTTGTGAGTTGCAGGCTTCACTGCTCCACTGTCATGTGTTTAGAGGTTATTGCCTTGATGGAAGAAGTAGCAGAAAAGTGACCAGCAGTAGTAGATAATACTAAGCTATCAACTGGAATGGTTAAGAAGCAGACATGTATCTAATTCTGCAACCTACCTACAGTAGTAGTGACCTTTTTTTTCTAGGTACTTCTGGAGAGGTAACCCAAAGACCTCCCACCTCTTTAACAGCACTCCATTAAAACAAAAAGATTCTGATTTAAATAGTCACTGTTGAAGGGGAAAAAAGGAATGCTAATGAGGTCATTAAAAAAACGCTGAATGCCAAGCAGATTCATACAGTTTTCCTTAGATTTTCAGATGAATTAAAATTCATATATGGTAAGTGACATAGTAAGAACATCAGGTGGGTTACCAAAAGGAATAGTACCAAAGTAGAATGGGTCTGACAACTACCAAAACCCATGGGATAATATTTTAAAGCATGGGCCAAGTGATCAACTCTGAGACCACAATGGATCACCTACCAGTCACAATAGATGAACCTGGAATTATTAACATTGAATTCACACTTTGTTTTACTAATTCATATTTCTAAGTTACACAATTCCATCATAAATTCATGAAGTTTTAAACTGTAAAAATGTAAGTCCTTCACTATTAAAGTGTTGGAATAAAACATATCTAAGTTGAGCTTATTCTGTTTCAAAATCATGGTTATGAAACATCTCCAGCTTAGTCTCTTCCAAATTGTAGTGTAACTTAGACAGGATAGATTTAACACCATCAGCAATTTTAAAATACTGCTATTAATTCTGATGGTGATGGCTTATCATTATTAGAGGAAGGAGGTTTCAGCACTTCTTTTTCACTGTCATATATCTAATGTTTCACTAAATATTAAACTGTTAATAAAATGGTATATTTTCAGGACAAAATTGTGGTCTGGGGTCTCCATAGTTAGACTACATTTTTTCTAGTATCCTTTTCTTCCTACAGATGTGTGAGTCATTGATATGCAGGGAGAGTATAATGTCAACATATGTCCTAAAAAGAATTCAGAATTTTGAAAAGCAAAATTAATGCAAAAAATTTGTGTATTGCACCTACTTTCGTATATATGGGCAATACAGAAGCATGCTGCATCTCTACTGTGGCAATGAGTTCCAAGGAGATGGGAATATAGGATGTGCTCATGGTAGCCACTACGAATTTCTGACACTTGCCACCACCTGTGTTTCAAAAAAGGTTCCCTTTCTCCTGCCAAGGTCCTTAGCCTGTTCAGACAGGACTGTTTGAAACTTGGCATCTGAGTTTGCATACCAGAGGCATCCTGAGAAAAATAATTTCATTGTATATGAACAATATTATGAAATTTGGTTTTGTTCTGATTAAGAACACCGCCACACGTGCACACACACGCAAATTTCTCCACAAAACCAAGAATAATAGAATCACAGAATCATAGAATCATTTAG
>VYZV01021012.1:1049-19326 GCA_013401275.1 Pandion haliaetus
CCTTTCCCCCTTCTGTGTAACTGGCCAAACAAAATTAATACATTCTGAGGGATGCAGGGGGAGCACAGCTAAAAAGACCATGCTGTTACTTTGTCAGAGCACTGACAACTCTAGTTTTCTGCATTCTGTTACCTGTAGAGACCAGCTGCACACAAGGAGTGAGAATGTAATACAAGGTTGTATAAAGAGTGAAAGCTCTTGTATGAAAAGGAAGGGCAACAGGAAGGGTTCATCCACAAGCAAAATTTAAGTGACAGTTTTAGGTTTTTTAACATTTTACACACCAGCCTGGCATATTTAGTCAGCTCAGCTACTGAGCTTGTAAGTTACAATGCACACCTAATCGGAAGCCCACTGACACCAATGGAAAAATCCCTGGTGACCTCAGTGGACTCTGGTGCAGGGCCTAAAATGTTGATCAAGTAATTTCCCAGTGTTAGTTAACTGTATTGGTACTTCATTCATCACGACTCTCTTCATGACCAAACTACTGCAATATCACTACCTACCCTTTCCCCAGGGTGAAATCCAAATGGGAAACATGTTGGTTGTACTACCAGCAGTGAAAAACAGCATGAAACCAACTCTGTGGATGCAGAATTTAAAGCTATCTTAGTCTAGAAAATAGAATTTACTGTTTGAGTAGCTTGAGACAAACTACAGAAATTCCTCCTCTCTGAGGATTTCTAATTTCCTCCAGTTCCTCATTGCATAATACGGTTCTTAGCTTTTGCTACTGTATCTTCATTTTCAGCCCCTGGTCCCACATTGCTTTATGTCATCTCTTCAACTAAATTGGGATTCTTTTGGAAGTCTGTTTTGCTGCTGATCCTAGATCTATTACTCTAATTATAATCTGACCTACGAATGTTTAATCATGTAAGAAATTCTTTTTTAGCATATAGTTCCATTGGACTTCCTGTATGGTTAAGGATCATGCACATGAATTAGTGGTTGCAGGACTGGGTCCCTATGGAAGTGAGTGCACACAGCGACTCAAGTAAAAGTCGTAAGAGGAGACTCCGGGGATTTAAGAAGCACAAAAATGTGGAGAGAAAGATGGAAAGACAAACAAAAATGCGGAAAGGAAGATTAAAGGATGCAAGCCCCTGAGGATTATGGGCTGGCTGCCCAGCACCTCCTTTGAGATCACTCCAAAAGGAGTATAGAGCAAATACGCCTGCGTGTTTCTGTAAGGAAACAAGCTGTAGGATGGTGCCAACACATGCTGGGTGAAATTCCCATTGAATTAAGTGGGACGCATACTGTGTCCCCTAAGGTTCATCCTGACTGAAGAGAGAAATATGTGAGAAATATCTTAGGTTATCTTCCCAAGTACTGCACCAAACTAGAGCTTGCTTAGTACTTACAGACCCTGGCTGTCTGGGAAGACTCAAGTGCTGGAAATAAACTCAGGTCCTACTTCTGTAGCATTTCTGTTAAACCACCATGCCAGGCCAAAGGACACCATTGCTTTCTGAACACAGTGGTTTGGTTATGCAGTTTTAATACTCTATGCTTGCCTACTTTATATGTGGGTTTGGAAGAAAAAGAAAATAACCCCTCTGCGTATCTACCAAGAGACCTTTAAGCAGTTCATTTCCTGTAATTTCTACTACCAAGACCATTTTAATTTTTGAAACCCTGGTGCTTAAGAAAAGAATCATATGCTAAGTATCCATTCTCCCTGCTTCCAAGGATGAAACAAAAGGGATCCATTCCTGGAAAAAAAATAACTTTTCATTTAGATTTAAATGAGAGATTTAAAACCAAAATTCATTGAACTTTCTATTGAAAAAGAATTATTAAGCTGTAATCATCTCTGCTTTACAGCATGTACAAATGTTAGATTTTGCTGTCTGACACTTTCCCAGGACATTTTTGAGAGAAGATGACGCATCTCCAGATGTCCTCCAGGAAACTTATTTTTAAATAAATAAAGCGAAAAATAGCTAACCAGTTCCAATCACTGCAAGGCTACAGTTACTGCTGGAATCCCCTATTAGGAAACTAGAAAAAGGTTACTCTCTCAGTTTTGTGGGGTTTTGGCATTTGTGTTTTGCTTTACACATCAGTCTTAGTGTTATTCTGAACATATATCTGAAAGGCAGGAATTCTGCTTCAGCTTACTTATTTTCTGCCTTTCAGTACTCTCTGCCTCCAAAAAACTTTTCCTCCCCTAGTATCTTACTTTACACACAGCGAGAACAGCAAACCACTTCTTCTAAAGGTAGCTTCAAAACCACTCTCCAACTCTTCCAGAAAAAGATACAAGTATACGTTTTTGGGTATCTTTTCCCATCTCTGGTCAGATCAGGACACACTGCGATATCGTAGTAATCACATTATACCATGTTTTAAATCAAGCTATTTATTTAATTGAAGAATCATAAACTGTTGTTTGAAGTGAATACTAAATTCACTGAAAAACACATTTTGGGCAGATCTGAAACTTAATTTTAAAAACCCAAGTAGTTTTAGTTAAAAATTAAAATATCGATAAAATTTTAGAAGAGTTCAGATGTTTCCTTTTGGTAACTTCAAAGTGAAATATTTTGTTTAGTAAAAATATTTTGTTTCAAGGTTTTAAAACAAATTTTGACTTTTTGCACTGTAAAGGTTTTTCTGTAATTCCAGAATTGATCAAAGTTAAAGAGTACAGATAACCCCAAATCAATGCAAAACAGTCATACATTTTTAATGTGACTTTAAATATGTATCTTATCCAAACCAATTTAGAATTCTGGAAAAACATGGCTAAATCATAAGTTAAACAATCAGAGTTCAAAATGGTAGGGAGATGCCTTTGTATCAGATGGCTGTAGATCTCAGCTCTGTGCTGGCCCAGACTAGGCGGGGAACAGCTGGTTGGTCAGGGAGCGATCTGAAAAGCTGCACGTTTCCTACACACTGTCCCTTAGAAGCTGGGACCTTTTGCTGTCACTATGGGAAATGGGGGATGGGACATCTGGAACAGGAGCAGGAAGATGCTGCCCCTGCACAGTCTACGAAGAGTTCACTTCATCTGCCATTGCATCTAGTCAACAACTGGGGTTGTGCATCTTTGCTTTGGACTCCTGAATGTTTCTGGCTGTTCTTGCACTTACTTCTTTGTAAAAACCCGCTCCTTCGCACAGCTTCACATCATCAAATCAAGTAGATTGTACTTCATTTAGCTCTGTGATTTTGGTATTCATTTGTTTTTATTTAACTTCTCTCAGACTTGCTTACCTTTGTATGTACGAGTTGTTCACTCCCCTGTGATCCAAGTCATGGCTTAGCGTTGCTATCAGCAAAGCCAGTGTTTCTAAGTCAGTCAGTTTGCTCTATATGTAAAGAGTAATACAAGAAGTGAGTTAGCTTTGTGATGGGGATTTATTTTGCACAAGGTGTTTTATATCTGCTGTCTTGTCTTTACCCACATAGCAGATACAGTTCAAGCCTAAGGAGGACACAGACATAAAATGGTATGCTGAGAATAAGGGTTATCTCTGAAGTTGTGGTGCACAGTAATAATCATTCTCCATAGGCCTCAATGCAGTTTTCAGAGGGAACATCATTTAGCTCCATATATACTGATGAGAAAACTGACACAGAAGAGGAAGTGACTTGCATAATGTCACCTGGCAACAAAAAGAGAGCATGGGGAATTTTTTTAAATTCTGGCCCCATGACTTTTAGCTCAGCTCCTCTATTACCTCAAGGGAGTTAGGCTACAGTCCCTGAATAGGTATAAAAATAAATTCATGGTACAAATGTCCTTGGAATAATCAGAAGGGAAGAATGTCATGCTTTTCGTTGATCACTGGGCAAATAAATTAAGAAAAGTTTAAAACCCATGGAAAACAAAATCAACCAATATCTGACTCAATATTAAAAAGTTTATTCTGGCACTCCAAGGATTAGAGAAGAGGTTACAGTTTCTCTTTTGTGACTGTTTCGTATCTTTAATATTGTTCAATAGAACTGGGTCGAAAATTTATTTAAATCTGTCCAGTGAGAAACAGGCTGGACAAAGCTACAGTACTCATGCAGCATTTCATAATGGGACAAGAATAGCTGGCACAACAGTCAGGACAGGAATTTGAAGAACAGCTTGTGACGGCACTGCCACTGGGGGCTGTACCCTCTGTACAATGAAATCCAAATTTCCTTGAAGCAGTTACAACTTCTGTAGATTTGCATCTGCTTTCTAGATAATGAAACCTGTCCTTAGTCTACTCAAAAGACAAATCAGTTTGGAAATGACTGATTTTATGTTTCTCCTAGGAAAATGTGTCCCCCAATGCTTGCTTTTCCCCTTAAACTGGAGAAAATTGAGAGATTTATGCTCAGTCCCGTTCTGACTCCAGAATCTAGAAAAAAATCAGGAAAATCAGTGTGGAGTGAATCCCATGTAGTTAGGAATAAAACAACTTACGGAAATTGCAGTGGAGAATGAAAAGAGTCCAAAACCAGCAAGCAAGCTATCAGGATCGTCAGAGATTGCTAGACCACACACAGAGCAAAACTACTATGTCCATTTCAATATAGAAGGAATATGAAAGCCCTTGCTTTTGTCTCTTCCAGCACCTTTTCCCTGTTTTTTTAGTGAGACAAAGTTTGCAGAGGAAGGGAATGCCTCTTCATTATAGGTATTGGGTTTTGGTCTACAAATAGGATTTATTTATTCTCTCGGAAGTACTTACTGTAAAATAGTATAAACCAACTGATAACAATTGTCTGTAATCAAACTGGAGAAACACGTTAATTCAGAATGAACAGAAACATTTTGTTTTCTTCAAGAATATAAAAAACCCTAGAAACATATTTTGGAAAAATCTTGAATCAACACCTTTCTTATTTTGGGGATCATCTAGCCCTTCAGCATTTGTAATAAAGAGTGATTAGGTTGTTTTTAAAATTATTATGTGTCTTTTAAGTGGAAGGTTGAAACATTGTTCAGAAGCATTGAAATGGGCATTTAAATCTCTATTTCCAAAAAATGTTCTATTGTTTGTCTAAAGCTGTACTCAACTCTGTGTTTGAACTTAAAAAATTTCCTGTTGAATATTATAAGGAAACATCCTGAAATAGGGCCAGTCCTTTTCTTCTCCACTTTTTTGACTTGCTTGTAGCATAAGCATTAACTTTAAAAAAGGACATAATCATGTACGTGCCTTATTTGAGATATTCCCTTTGGGAACATCCACCTGATCATTTCCAGAGGATTTAACTGAAACTGGGTACATAACAACATGACAACAATTTCACAAACCACGCCCTTAAAGTCAGAAGTCTTCAGCAGAAATATTTTGATTTCACTAGCAATGCCATGGAATGATGAACATTTTATTGACATGACAATCAGAACTATGCATCATTATAGAACTTGTTTAGCCAGAATGTAGAAACAACAAAATGTACCTGAATTTTACCAGATTTTAAAGCAGCAAACATGCACTGCGCTGTATTAAAGGCATGTCTCCAGTTGTGATAAGCAACATTTTTCCGATAATTTTTCTTTACACTTAAAATCCATCTGCAGAGAACCTTTAAGAAACAGCATCACATAGTTAACTGTAAATGTATTAGAAATCTGTTCTTTTTGTGAAAACAAATCCTTCTCTAATCCCGCTTGAAAACTGTCTCTCTTACAGAAATAAATTTCCTTTTAACACAATTAAGTTCAAATATAACGTGAACATACATATAACATGTGAATTATAACTGTGAACATAGATAAGAATATGCCTACAGCCACTAGTTCAGCCTTTCACTGAGCATGTAATACTTGTGGGTTTGGGTTTTTATTACTAATGGCTAAATGTTACTGTCACATGCACTGCTCTTAATTCAGAAACTGAGTTATGTTGAGCTAACTGGGAGAAAAAAATTGTTGTTTGTAACGACATATTTGATAGAGAAATTTTTTTTTTTTTTAATTAGGGGGTTCTCTTAAGAGCTTTTTTTGATAATGAACATGTGGCTTTTCCCTCGTATCAGCTTGTCAAAAAACAAGCAGACTTGGACTTTGGAAAGCAAGTAAGTATGATAGAAAGACAGCGATTACTATATTGCTAGGTAGTATTTTTTTATGCAGGAAGAAAGTGTGTCCTGGAAGTTTTACACAATAGTATTACAATTTGTGGGTTATACTTTACTTCTAAGAAAGTGAAAGGTATGAAGGTCAGATAGTAATTTGATGTGTACTAAAACAGATCCTTTGGCTTAAATGGATACAGCATACTGCTCTATGTTAAATGCTGGCTGAGAATCTAGGCCTTGGTTTGTTCAAGAAAATTTTTAGTGTTCCTAGTGAAAGATGGTGTACTGGAAGAAATGAAAATCTAGTATCATTCACCCACATAAACAATTCCACACAGACAAAAGCAGAAGTACTCTCTGCCTTTCCACTGTTAAAAAAGGAGTTCTAGGCTACTGCCAGTTTTCTTTAGCTCTAGTATGGAAAGTTGAAGGTGTAGCTTCAAAGCTGTTACTGTTCTCTTGCTTCTACTGAGATGTGTAATTATGTGTCTATTGTCATGGTGTTATTTTTTTTTGCAAATCCATTACAATTGCTCTACTAGGAACTAGAAGCTACCCATTACTGGGCTGCCTGACTCCCCCTCTTCTGCTGGGACATATCCCTTAAGGAAGCACAAGTTCTTGGCCTTACTACAAAGGTAAAACTAAGTACTGGGATATTCAAGAGATCAGACTAGGTAATACAGTACTCCCTTTGGCCCTTACACACTGCTAATCTAAATTGGTTTATAAACTGGTGATTACAAAATAAATACCTGTTTTCTTTTACTAATTTGTTTGCCTATGAAGTCCTATGAATTAATCTTGCATTTTGATACTGAACTTTGAAAATTTGTTGAAAAATACATAAAGCAAAAATAAAGAACTTAAAAATGATGTTTTTTACAAATAGAAATTGCGTGTATTGACTGGAAGAGGCCTAAGAGATTATCTAGTCTACATCCAGGGCCGGGAGCAAAATAAGAATACCTGTTTAGATCACCTCTGAGGGATGCATATCTACAACTAGATCTATTGGTAAAAACCATCAGGGAAATTTCCACAACCCACATAAGTAATCTGTTTCAGTCTTCTCTCTCTATAAAATTCCCCCTGATCTCTAATCTAATCTTTTGTGGGGGAAAGACTAAGCTAATTACTTTTACTACCTTATATAGACATAGAGAACAATATTACTCTCCTCTTTGCAACAGTCTTTCACTTACTGAAAAGTTGCTGTCATCTCCCTTCTCAATATTCTGTTTTCTGGAGAAAACCAGCTTAATTCATTCAAACTTTGCTCAATCTCCTAATTTTTTTTTTTTTTTAATTAATTTGTATCTCTGTGTGTCTCTTGGTATATGAGCTACAATATAATTAGTCCATGGGCCTTAAATACCATTTCGTCAGTAAAGAATGACATTTTCTCCTTTTTGCCACCATGGCACATTATTGAACATGGTTTCTGATACTAATAGCTGTGAAATGTTTTTCTCTTGTTACCACTAGCTGTTCTTTTGTTTACCATTTTTAATTTATGAATTTGACTGTTTTCGTTACTCTTTATATATTTATTCTTGCTGGTTTTGAAATATTGCTATACATTTTCAAACTCATTTGAATTTTAACCAAGTCCTCTACCTCCACTCCCCAAGTTTTCTAAAAGCATTTTACAGTCCATTAACCAAATTATTAATCATTCAGTAAAACCAAACTGAGGACAAACCCCAGTACTGCCCACTTTATATACTTTCCCAGTTTGCTAACCACTCTTTAATACAGATTTCCAATTATATTTACTGTAGGCTCGTTCCACTATTCTCCCAATTTTCTAATAATTTAAGTTGTTTCTTTATGTGAAGCAGCATTTGATAGCATTCATACCTCATGTTTCATTTGGAAGTTTTGCACCAGGTTGAGGTCTGTAAACATCCGAATTGTACACAGTGTTGTTTCAAAATCTGATAGCTCAAAATCACTGAAGTTGAAGTCAGTTAGGTTGAGAGATTGTGCAGATGGTACTACAGCAGCCTAGAGAAGAGAACACAGCTTAGTACTAGGAAAGAGAAAGCATAACATAAATACCTGCTTTTTCAACAGAGAAGTAGTGAGATATTAAATGTTACCTTCACATTATACTGAAACCTGATGATTACTTCGCATTAATCTTTCCTTAGCCTTTCTCATTTAACATTACCTTGCTTGCTTAGATTTAACACACACTTTTCCAAAGACCAAGAGAATAAGGAATGGATTACCTGGTCAGTCTGTTATCTAAATCACCTAAGGCAAATTGCAACCAAGAGTATGTATGAAATTGGGAGACTGAGAAAGTAAGGCAGAGGAGTTACATGTTTGTTTTTATGGATGTGCACACATCAAAATCTGTAACTGTTGACATTTTTCTAAAAATGGTGAGGAAAGAGATGTCAATAGAACAGAATTCCTAACAGAATCCACATTTAGTGCTATGATAGTCAGAACATGTCCACAGGCAGAGCTTTCTCAGGGCTAGAAACCTGAAAAATTAGGGTTCACCTGTGATCAACAATCTTTAAAACATTTGGACAATGTTGTTGATGCGAGTACAATCATAAACGTTCAATGTGAAATTTGAAATTATAAAGTAGACAAAAAAAGTCAACTCTATACTTTTTAAAATCTGTAACTTTTATTATCAGTAATATCTCCATGCGTTACATGTATTACAGCTCTATGTATTACAACTCTACTTTTTCTAGTTACAGAATTCAGAGTATAGCTATTGGTTGCCCTTCAAAATACAAATGTTAGGGTTGCTAACAAAATAAATGGTAAGTCTTACACTATAGAACAAAAATTAGTATCAGTTTTTTCAGTGAAATAAAAGGTGGAGTTCTCAGTACTACTTCTTTACAGTTGTTTCACCTCAATATGAGTGTGGTTTAAAAGAAAAACAGGTAAAACTGAAATGGTAGAAGAAAGAAACCCATGTGTTTATCTTCCTCTTTGTAATTCTAGGGGAAAACATTTCTCCAGCATGGGGAACTGTCCCCTAGAAGGCTGAGACACTGAAAAGGAAGCATGTGTCATAATCTACAGTATTATTACATGTAGCACGCAAATCAGCTCTCTCCATAACTACGTCTACCAATCTCTGTTCCATATAAGTTTGCTGTTATCTTTCCTGCATGTCTGAATCAGAAAGTCATGAAAGATTATGAAAAATAGTGTTTACACAGGAAAAAAATTCCATTCTTACACATTTCTTGTACCAGTAATTTTGTGTCCCTCAGTTTGGATTCATGTGGTATTTCATCTATGAGCATGTGAAAGAACCACCAGGCCTGTATATTCAATGGAAAATAATGCAAACATTTAGGAACTCTAATGACGTAATTTTAAAAAATTGCAACTGCAGTCTAGTATTTCATGAGGAAAGGGGCTGGAAGGACACAGTAGGAGCTCAACAGAACACCTCATGCCTGTGTTCTAACTTCATTCACAATTTATCTTTCCTTTCCTTGATCTCCTGCCTTTGACAGCCACAACAATAAGTTTCATTTCAGCTGAGACATAAAAAACTGCATTCTATAGCTATTCAAGTGTTATTTAACTGGATTAGATATTTCCTCTTTCACTTACTGAAGCCAATAGAGCTATCTATTTGCGGAAGACACCAAGTTGGGAGGGAGGGTTGATCTGCTCAAGGGTAGGAAGGCTCTACAGAGGGATCTGGACAGGTTGGATCATTGGGCCGAGGCCAATTGTATGAGGTTCAACAAGGCCAAATGCCGGGTCCTGCACTTGGTCACAACAACCCCATGCAACGCTACAGGCTTGGGGAAGAGTGGCTGGAAAGCTGCCTGGCAGAAAAGGACCTGGGGGTGCTGTGCTGGTGGACAGCCAGCTGAATATGAGCCAGCAATGTGCTCAGGCAGCCAAGGCGGTCAACAGCATCCTGGCCTGTATCAGAAACAGTGTGGCCAGCAGGAGCAGGGAAGTGATGGTCCCCCTGTACTCGGCACTGGTGAGGCCGTACCTTGAGTACTGTGTTCAGTTTTGGGTCCCTCACTACAAGAAAGACATTGAGGCGCTGGAGCGTGTCCAGAGAAGGGCAAGGAAGCTGGTGAGGGGCCTGGAGCACAAGTCCTATGAGGAGCGCCTGAGGGAACTGGGGTTGTTTAGCCTGGAGAAAAGGAGGCTGAGGGGAGACCTTATCGCTCTCTACAACTACCTGAAAGGAGGTTGTAGTGAGGTGGGTGCTGGTCTCTTCTGTCAAGTAACTAGTGATAGGACGAGAGGAAATGGCCTCAGGTTGCAGCAGGGGAGGTTTAGATTGGATATTAGGACAAACTTCTTTACTGAAGGGGTTGTCAGGCATTGGAACAGGCTGCCCAGGGAAGTGGTTGAGTCACCATCCCTGGAGGTATTCAAAAAGTATGTAGACAAGTCACTTCAGGACATGGTTTAGTGGGCATGCTTGACAGTTGGACTCAATGATCTTAAAGGTCTTTTCCAACCTAAATGATTCTATAATTCTATGATTCTATCTGACCCCCATTTTACAGCATGAAAGTTCATCAGCTATTTTAATTTCAAGTTATTGAGCTATGGTTAGCTTCTGTAAGCACTGACCAAACTACAACCTCTTGCTCAATTTCTCCACCTCAGGAATATTATAAAGAGCATGAAACAGTCAAGAAAAGAAGAAAATGTGCCAATTAATTCCCCTCTTTGTGTAACTGTGACTTTTTAGTTGCTATTGCTTACTATAGGCATTGTATTAATAGTAATTAGTAGTAAATAATTAATTAGTGACTCCATTTCATTGCCTGGTTAAGTATAGAAAATTATTTTAAAAACTTGTCTTCTATTATGAATGAAAAACCTACAGATAAAGCTTATAACTTCATTTCATACACCAAGGTGTTACCTTCAAGGAAAGCCTCAAGCACAAGAATAGTCCATTCTGGCATGCAGGAAGTCAAGTGAGCATGGTAAAAGGCCACCATGGATGAAAAGGGAATTCCTGAGTGAGCTCAAATGAAAAAATTAAATACATAGAAGGAGGAAGTGGGGATGGGCTACCTGAGAAGAATACAGAGACATTACCAAAGTGTGCAGGGATGAAGATGGGAAAACCAAAGCTCAGCTTGAGTTGTAACTACTGAGGGATGAGAAAGGCAACAAAAATAACTTCCATAAATACATTGGCAACAAAAGGAAGGCTAAGGAAAATGTGGGACCACTGTGGTAACTGACTGCTTTTGCTGTGTTTAATTTGCTTTATATGATAAAACACAGGTTGCAGACAGTATCCAGGCTCAAAGGAGGTGACGGATGCAATATGACATTCTGTGGTATGAGGAAATGATGATGAAAGTGAAAAATTTGACTGCAGCCTATTACAAAAGCCAGATAATAAATTAGAATAGAATAGAATAGTTCCAGTTGGAAGGGACCTACAATGATCATCTAGTCCAACTGCCTGATGAAGCATCTATTTTCTGTGCTATCAGATTATTTAGAAACAAAACAAGGCAAATTGCAAAAAGGTATATCCAGAAGCATAATTTTAATCTATTTTGGTTGGCTTGATACAATGATATGAGCGCAAAATAAAAATGAATAAAATTCTGAAGCCAAGTAAATTGCCATTCATCAGCTGACCCTCAGTAGTGGAACAAAAGTTGTACAATATGTTAGCTTCAGCCACCAGGGATGGTCCAGTTTATAGACAGTGACTTGACTTGCTACATCACTGTAATTTAGGCACCTGAATCGCATCTCCACACATTGCATCAAAGTTATATAATCTGAAGCCTGGAATAAACTATAAGTAACATCTGTCTATCACTTCAGGCAAGGTAGTTATATTAGTTAGCTGCTCCACATGCCGATTTCAAAACTGGAGTCTTTCTATGATGTATTAATGGGAAAGTAGTCAACACAAAGGTATCCCAGTAATGTGGTAGAGGTTATTCTTAACTAGAGGAAAATACTAGCACAAGTACTTCACAGAAGTTTTCAGAAAGTCTGTGTGGGTACACCAAAAAAAGAAAAAAAAGTTCTCTAAACCTTGCTGACAGTTTAAATTAGATTGCAAGGAAAGAATCATTTGCATAAGAAAGGAACTGCCATGCTCACATATTTCCCTGAATCGGTACATAAATTAATCACTTGCTCTGAACTGCTTTCTAGATTCACCTGTTTCTCTCCCACAACTAAGAGGAGGAGCTAAGGAAGTAAGTTAGCTTTCTTAACTTGGCTAGCAGATACTCCCTTTGTCACTATTTATCCAGGACTTAGGTTAAGACTAGGAATAGGAGTACTGATGTCTTTAACATGGATGACTTGATCTTGAAACTCACTTGGCCCTATATCTTTTCAAGTACTGCTACCTTTATCAATGCACAGAAACAGCAAATGGTTTCAGAAAAAGAAATGACAGAGGTTGATATTTGCAACATTTAATTGTGTTCTACTTCATGAGTACAGAGACAAAGGAAAAAAGGCAGCAATGATCCTTTATCTCAAAGGGCACATGATATTTAAAGAGCAAGATTTGTCTCTTTTCCTTGTTTTAGGAATAAGGTTTTAATTGATTCAATTAAAAGACTGCAGTGCAGGAGTATTAACCATGTGACTGTACCATGTGGATTTTTAGGGTAAGGGTCTACAATTGCATCTCATCATAGGGTTATTAAAGAGAAAACCGAGGCTATTGTCAGTAGGTTGAAATTCTGTCTATAAGGTTTTGCTCCTCCAATCTAAACCTTTCAGGAGGCCACAAATAAAATGTATTTGAAAGCTACAGTTTTAAATTAGAGAAACCACTTGCTGACAATTCTGTTGTCACAAATTTCACTTGCAACAAACCGTAGTAATTTCTGTTGCCAATGCAGTGTCTCACTAATATAGTGTGTATTAACTGTAATGATTCAAACACAGCAAGTACAAGTATCAATTCCAGTATTTAGCTACAAAGCTCAAGTCCTGTTATCTATTTTGATATACCATTAATTCTGCTGAGTAACTTTGTGACAGCATGTGTCCTAGCTGGGGGAAACTAAATTTTACCTTGTGTTTAGTTACAAAATAACAGAAAGAACTACATTTTTTTTTGTACTACAAAGCTGTACATCTGAAAAGACAAGGGCTTCAGACCAAATACTGGCTGTGGTTTTATTCTTAAACACATTATAAAACAAGTAATTTCTCAATTTAATAAACTTTCCTTTAGATTTGTAATGTTTTGACTCAGCTTTGACTGTCTGTTTGGCTATCATGGACATCCGTGAGGTGAGCTAGTAATGAAGTAAAGACATACAGAGGCTTGGGTTATTTGGAAGTCAGAGACTGAGTGGTAGTCTAAGACATTATTAAGGCACTTGCAGAACCAGATGCAAAAATATAGAAGATACATTAAATTAGGTGAATAGCAGAGTGGAGGCCATACGCATGGCAGTATGTAATAAAATCTTTTAACATGAAGAGACTCCACAAAGCAAGAAGTATTTCAAGCAACTTTTACCTTAACAATAATATCACTTCCATAATGCTGACAGATCACAAATTACTGCACAGTCAGTAATTTAGAAAAAAATCAAGTATCAATATTTTCTTTTGTGACACACACCACATTGAAATCTAAGCTGTTCTCTGTTCTTCAGAAAAGAGGAGTGACAACTATGAAGAAATTAAATCATTGCAATTTACAAAGAAAAACAAACTGGAAAAAAAGCAGAAGATAATTACTTTCATAAAAAGCAGCACAATTAGAAACTTTATATGCCATAAGGGAAGTTTTGAGTAATGAAAGTGGTGGAACGTGGCACCAAAGAAAGAAATTAAGCTTTCTAAAGGAAAGAATAATGCCTAAAGGAGCAATTTTAGGAATGGTCATTGAATAAGGTATCTTGTACACAAAAGCACAAAGAAGAAACCAAATTATCAATGAGGTGGTTAGATCTATACTGCTATTTAAAACAGGCCAGGGATCATTCTCTAGCAATGAGGCGAAATGCCACAAACTAGTTTGTCCATACTACATAGATAGCACTTGGTCTATGGTTTGCTTTGGGCTCCATGTAGTGCCCTGAAGTTCTAAGATACCCTTATTTTCAGTGCCTGTTTTCTTTTTTCAGCTCAAATTATCTGAACTAATCTGATTGCTCTGTTAAAATTCAGAGTGATGTCTTCATAACATGAAAATAAGGCTATTTGTTTCATGCCCTGGGATGTGACGTGAGGATACGTGGTATACCCGAGGGTGCAAAACCTGCTTGAATAGTGAGTGCTGCAAGACGGTAGGCTAGAGGAAGCCAAATCTGGTGCACTCATCCACACCATCTATTGGAGATGACTATGTGCTCTGGTACTGTGCGTTCTGGTATTGCCTTAGAAAGTGGTAGCTGACATGGGCCAAGATTGTGTCAGGAAGCACACGGACAGTTAATCAGCAGAGGTGGACACAGGTTCAGTGCTAGGTTTGTTGTGGTTCTGTTTTATTTAGCAGTAAAGATGTAACCACAGAGATTACAAGGCAAGCCCTGAATTGAAACCATAGGAGATGCATTGCATGCTGGTCTTGTCAGTGCCTCTTTATCGATGAGCAACAGCATGGTAGAACTGAGGTTCAAAACCTGTGTGATACTAAGCATTCTAGAACTATCATTAATCTTGTGCCTTGTTCTGTGGCACCTTGCTTGTCCAGTCCCATCCCATACTACCAAGCTCATGGTTCCCTATGTCCACCTTCCTCTCCATCCCTCCCTTTTGTTTTCGTAAGCAGGGGTGATGCTATTTCCCCAGAATGTCTGCTCCAACAGAGAGAACTGGAGAGACTAAGCACAGGCTGTGCTTTGAACTAGACTCGAAGTCATCGCTGTAGTTATTCCTTAGGCGGTGGTTTCTAAACACAGAATTAAACATGAGCAGAACTGGACACTGCACAGAAAAGTAACCATAAAAATAAAAAAAATCTTTGCATTAACAATTAAATACAGAATTTCTGTGTAAGGCCATAAAGCTGCACCCATACTTGGGTGCTTGAAAGGTACCAAAGATATAAAATATGCAACATTCAGACTTAGATGCAGACTTAGCATTTTGCTTCTGCAATACTTAATCATTGCGAGTTGATACTAGCACTGCATCAGCTGTTACTGTCACTTAAACTCACAAGAAAGGCAGTCAGTATACTCTGGTTCTCCTGTAATTGGAGCTCTCTGGCCCACCTGTATCTCTCATTGTAGGCATTGTAACGTTTCCCTTTTATGTGATATACTGATTCAACTCAGGAACCAATCAGTTTAAGCTTCACTATAATTTTTATTTCTGGAAGATGTGCTTCTGCATGTTTAGGGATCACATCTGTGTACAGGACTGCCCTTTGTTCTATTAATGGAGTATTTCTGAAGTAATAGTAAAAAATTCAATTACCGCTGTTACCTGCAGCTCCCTCGTTTCCTCCTCAGCAGCAGAAGCATGGTATGAGAGGACCTACAGAAAGAGAAGACCACACCTTAGCATAAACAAAAGAGCAATGTGATAAAAAGTTATTTTTCCTAAAGCAGAATTTTCAGCTTGCAGCTGCACTGCACTGCACTGCATTGCATTTGCTGATGAAATCTAGTGTCCATGCAGGGCTCGTGCTGGTTTTAAGGGAGCTCTCTGAAAGCGTATGGGGACATATCTGGAGCTTTCACAAATCTCCCACAGCACAGAATCTTCTTAAGATAATTAGGTCAAGAAAATGTAAATAGTTTCTATAAAAGAGCAAAGAACTCTGATTTTCTCTTTGGAAAGTTTTCGTGCCCCACTTTCAAAGACAAATAATACATGAAACAGCTATAATTATGAGCCTGACATTATTGCCATAATAATCCTTTCAGGAATTTATTCAGACATGAAGTAAAGTTTTGCCCTAACTGAAACTTGGGAAAAAAAGTGCAAAAGACAGTATGTTTGTTTTAAATTAAAAAAATAAGCTCATATTTTTTAGCTGTTGAGAACACAGGACATGAAAATGGTAATGGAGTTTTTTTAGCAACTAGAGACTCACTTTTTTTTTAAAGAACTCATCTCATATACTAACCTATAATCTGCCTGGACTTCCTGTATTATCTGTAAAGTGTTAAAGTAGGAGAGATAATTGCTAATCTGGCATATAAGAAAACAGCTTTTTTTTTTAAAACACTGAAATTATTTTGACAATAAGTTTACCACCTTTTTATTTAACATGACTTAATAGAGGTTTATTTGAGAGTTTTAACATTTCTTTTAGAGGCTATGGGTACATAATCCCCATTTTACGAATTCTGCAAACACTCTGTTTACATAATGAATGTTAGGAGATCCAAAGTCTACAAATTTTTCACTTTCAGCTTTAAGTTATCACCTCTGAGTAATTCAGCTTCTCAGACTAAAGCCCTCTTTAGCTATTAAAATTAACAGTAACCAATTCAAAGGCTGAGACCAGATGACGTTCATCTTGATATGGTTTGATGGAGTCTGAGGAAATTGCTGAAAACCTACAATAATGCTGCTGTTACTCCACAAACCAGTTTGTCTAAAGGACTGAGCCAAAATCATCACAGAAAACCTCAGACAAGAAAAGGAAGCCCCTAATCCCCCAAACCATTTCCTCTTCCTACGCAACAGAACAAACCTGCTATGTTGCCAACGTGTAGCTTCATGTAGAGGAAAAGACGCATTCAGCTCACCACTAAATTTCATGAGTACAGTTAAAATACAATACCAAATAAAATAGTCTGCTGGCAGGTATGGAAACAAGCAGAAAAATTCCTGTGCAACTCAACAGGCCAAATGCTGTTCTCCTGGGGGAGAACAATTTCTGTTCAGTGTCTATGTGAGTAGCTACACTTATGCGTAGAACAGACAGGGTCTGGAGAAAATGAGGATCTTTTTTGGGCTAGTTAAGGACCACCTACATTTTCAGCTCACCTCTAATGTCACCATCTGTTTGGCCATGGCTCTTTCTACAGCTTCGTACATCTGTGTATTCTGGATCCCCAAGCCACAAAAGATGACAAATGCTTCCAGGAACTGTTCATCATTTCTGTTGAAAGCCTTGATTTTGCCCGAGTTTTCTTCCATCTTATTCACAAGCTGGCAAACCCCTAAGCCAGGATACAGAAATTAAAAGTAGTAGTACAGAGAACTCCCAACATATCACCTATTGTATGAAACATCAAGAGAAAAATTAAGTCTAGGACAGTATAAACCACCAGTATACATAAAAGTGACAAATAGGAGTGCTGTAGGATTTTCCCTGAAGTTTTTTAGAGTCATTTCACTGCACTATAGAATAAATGCTAAAATGTTATATATTACTAAGTAGACTCAAAAGTATTTATTAGGATTTATAAAACAAAAATGTAGGGCTTTACAGACTTGGTTATCTTGTGAAATTCTAGGGACGTTTTCATCCTAACTTTTATTATTAATAGTATTCTAGATTGATTTAATCCCTAAAGACAATTTGTCCTTTGGAGGCTAATTAAATTTTTGTAACCATGCCAAAAGAACATTTATGAAAGTCAGAACAGTGATACACAGAGTTTTCACTTCCTTATCCAAGTAAGTACTGGAAATTTTTTAGAATCAATGAACTAAACCCATGTTGAGGCTCAAAGCTTAAGTATATTTGCTGATCCTGTGAGGATGTGATTGAATTACAGCCTGCTTCAAAGGCTACTGAACTCATTGAAAAGCATCTTGCTGAATTCAGCTTGTTAGGTTCACACTTGTTGATAGTTGCATCTGTTTATCTTCTGTTAAGAATTTCTGGATTTTCTGTGCACATGCCATTGAAAGGTCTGACAGGTAACTTCTACCAAACCTCTCTGACACCATGTTAAGCACAGGGAAATTCACACATATACCTCACTTTAGTTTTACCTAGCGGATGGCAGTTTCTGCTAAGAAATCAGAATATTAAAGCAGTTGTGTTCTAAGTATATGTTGTCTTTGGCCAAAACTGCTTTGGGGGTGATTATTGTCTTAAACGAGTCCAAATGTTTTCTCTCTCATGAGTATGAGTACTAACAGTTTTGAGCATAAAAGCTAGCATTTTCCTGGCCAACTGCAAATAATTATCCCAGTGAAAATAATAGTTGCAAATTAAAAATTCTGAAAAAAATTACTAAAAAAGTTTTCATTTTCTATGAATTGCTATTGCATACCAGTTTGTATACTTCATGTATTTTATGAAGAACATTTTGAAGCAGAAAGGGTGAAATACTAAGTATGTATTTAACCAGCA
>VYZV01021022.1:1601-12869 GCA_013401275.1 Pandion haliaetus
AGGAAGGACAGGTTGTCTAATTTGGGGTAAAACTACAGAAGAGATGTCTTCGTTCTGCAGGGTAAACACTGAGGTGCAAATGCCTTGGCTGAAAGTGTAAACGTGCTGAACTCTCTTCAGTTGTCGAAGATGGCGTTACTACTCCTCCTGCACTCAGCCTCTGCGCTGGAGGTTACCTCCCACAGAAGCATAATAGGCAGGAGATACTTGCCTGCATCTCCACCACTTTGGGACAAAATCAAGGCAAGTAATTTCAGGTCTTTGGAGGTAGGTTTGTGCTAAAGACCCAGATTTTATGCTAAAGTGGCTGACACAAATATAACTGGGGGGAAAAGGGGTAGCCTTTGGCAGCAGACAACTGAGAGTTGTGTCATCTTCAGCCAACGCAGGAAGATTTTCCAAAGCTTGTCTGTTAGCACCTTGAATAAGCCCCTGACTTAAATCCACGTTGATTGAGAAAAGAGCAAAATAGATTATGTATGCACAGAAGCATACAAAAATATATTTAAATGTCTGTTCAGGTATCTAAATAACGTTGTGAATAGAGTCTCAGTGTTTTGCTCTAAGTGAGGCAGAAACATTTGGCACAGGCCTGGACACTGAACTTGGATCTCCTGGGTCCCAGCCCACCGTTTCAATCACAAGACTGTTAGTCTTTCTGAGTATGGATTTGTCTATCCCCTACGTCTTTTCCATCATCTCTAAACTTGAGTGACTCCTATGACTAATGTGATTGTAAGTCATAAAACATTAAGTTATGACACAATCAAACCAAAGCCAAGAAATTCATAGTTAGGGTGTAGGCTACATTCTTAACTCAAAACCAGAAAAGCAGCATTACTGGGTAAACAAAAGGATGAAGTGTCAGCCCTCATTTTTCATTTTTGGGCTCTTATCAGTTTGTATCAATTTAAGCCTTTTTTAAATATGTAATTTCTTTGACTTATTTTTTTCCCTCTAGGAACTGAAAATTATTCTGCTTTGAGGTCTGGAACCTGCCATACAATAAACACTACTTAATTGGGACATGCTTAATAGGGATGGCCACTTTAATGGGACATCTCCTAGGGAACCTATTTATGTTAATGAGACTGAATGACAATGACTGTTTCTTAAGTGGGGCAACAAAAAGAAAAAAACTCCACTTAACAGGGATGCACTCAGCTGTTACTAGTTTGTTAAGTGTTTAACCAGGTGTTAAATAGGTCTAAAATTCTGGGCTTCCATCTTTTAATTCAAAAATGGAAAATTAAAACATTTACATCATGATGAAGTGTAGTGTTATTATTTGTGTAGTGGCATTTAGTACAAAGAAAGGGCCAGGCTGTTTTAAACTACGCCAGAGATAGAAGTTCTCTTCTCCAAAGAGCTTAAATAACCCTTTTCTCCAAGCATGGAACTACCTGTAGATTGGATTTGTTCAGAGATTCATTGTAAAAGCCAGAAACAAAACCCATTCGTCCTAATCCTGAATCCTATATTTTACCCTCTCACCCCAAATCTTTCCACTTCCAGAGCCTGAATAAAAAGATGGAAGCAAAAAAATAAATACAGGAAAGCTTCTTAAATCTAAGTGATCCTAAGATCCCGAAGAATAGATGTCTGAAGACTTCCAGGAGCCTCCAAAAGCCTGTAAGCCATTTTGAAGGTTATTCTCTTCCTGAAGATCTTTTGTGTTCTGTGGTTTCCTCTGAAAATATGTGTACACGTTTCAGGGGGGAACAAGAGACCATGTTAAGAAGTTGTCTTAAAAACAAAAATCCCATCTTAGATGACAGCTATATAAATCTGGGGACTCTCCCAGGCAAACCAAGACATCTGATTATGCCATTGTATCCTGTTTGGCAAAGGAGAGAGTGAAGGAAAGTGATAGACATGAGGGGCAGATGGAGTTTGCCTAATGTGTCTGTTCTTTTCTTCGCTGCCTTTTCAATTTAAGAATGTAGCAAAATAGCAGCTGCTCATAATTTCATGAATCAAGAAGTATGTAAATTTCAGCTACAAAATTTGTTGCATAGACAGACACACACACACACACACAAAGAAAAAAAAAATCTTGCTTGCATCTACAACTTTCTTAATCTTGCATGCAAATCTAGCTTTCAGGCCTGGTTCTCCTCTCGTTTAGGAGTGAACCAAGAGTGGCTCAATGGATTTTGCTGTCATCACATAGGGCAAACGCTGCGGGTTAATTGTGCTTTAAGGGTTCAGCTAGTCTCTGCTTGTTGCCCTAACACTAGCGTGGAAGGATGAGCCTGGCATGAAAGGCTCCTTTCATGCCCCTGAGCTACCATAGGGGCTCTATGCCGTACCTTTGCTCCTAGGCTGCAGATGGAGGTAAGGAGGAAAGGGGTCGTGATAGGAATGTCTCCACAAGCAGGAAAGCTGAGCTGCAAACAGCCACCTGAGGATGCTGACAACCACTACAAACTGAAATGGAAATCACGCTCCTCGTATTTCAATCCGTAGCAGCCCCCCAATTAAAAGATGGAAAAAGTGACTTGAAATGTATCATCCAAACGTACGAAACACTGCTCAGAAGGAGCTGGGGATCAGGGCCTCCATATACTATACAGCTGGTTCTAGTTTTCAGACAAGATTTACTAAACACATGTAAACCGTGCATATCTGTTTGAATACTTTTTGTGCAAATAACTTCCTCTGTGGTCAAGCTGTTCCTCTCAGATCCAGGCTACAGATTTGTGCTTTATACTCCTCACTTTTTTACCCTTGGATTTCCACCAGTATCAGTTCACACTCAGAGTATGAAACTGTGAAGAAGGGAGCCGAGTTTGGCAGCAAGAGTCAGGAGAATTTACAGTGCAAAACACTGAGCAAATTCATGATAAAGGGCAGAAATCATCCCTGGCTTAGCTCCATCCAAGAGAGTGGGCCAGATCCTGAGCAGCTCTAAACAGACACAATACTACGTATTTCATAGGCGTTGCAACCATCTATATCATTTGGCCCAACGGCCTCTTACAGAGACGCAAGATTTCACCAATTCTGGTGGGGTTTCTCCTGATTTATGCCCCTTGAGTGGGCAAGCAGAGCAATGGACTTTCTTCACAAATTAGAACTGCCCCCAAATTATATCTGCTGAGTGTCATGAATTCAAACTTTAAACACAAAGCAACAGCTGAAACTGAATATAAAGAAGCAGGAGGGCAGAGGTTTATGATCGATGTTTTATTGGAATCATATAAAAAAGAAAAGCATTTCACATATTTCATGGAGGTATTTTATGTGCAAATTTAATATGAATCCTCTTCTTGTTAAACTCTTACGTGATCTATGTACTTCAGTATATAAAACACAGTATAGGACAACTATGAACAAGTTTATTAAAACAGCTTGGGCTCCTGTTGACATCACCAACCACACAAGTGCTTGCTCAGGGTTGGTGTGATCTTATCAGTCGCTCCTTATATTTCAGGTTACCTACTTGTTCGTTTTCCCTATATATCTTTCATTGTTACAAGAATTCAACTCATGGGCAGATCTCTAAGATAAATCTGCTTGTCTGTTTGGGGAATATGGCTCTAGTTCTAATTTTGCAGACTTCGTTCAGGCAATACTCCCTTTGACTTCAGGGATTTTTGCCTGAGTAATCCTTTCAGAATTGGACTCTCCATGATTTTCATTTACTTAACAACTTGGCATTACATCTGTAAAATATTAGCCCAGTAATGTAAAACATCATATTAGATTTATACATTAATCTAATCTATATATGAAGCTTGATAGTCAGTTCTGTGACACTGCATTATTGCAATTCCAGGCATTCTGTGTCATTTCATATTTATTCTGATGATGCAAGAGAAATAAAAAGTGAGGTTTATAGATCAAATTTGGTAACCCATGTATGTGAAAAGAAAGTCTGAAATTTTAAACAAAATTTAAAATAAATTCCCACTTTCAGATAAACCAGGTAAATGTTTCTCTATCAATCACAAATGAAGGAAAGCACACAAAAAAAGCTAATCTGAAATAATGAACAGAATAAGCTATTAAAAAGGAAAAAGCAGGTCAAAAGAAATACCCGAACTGCAATGTATTCTCTCAAAATCCTTGAAAAAGACAAATAAGCAATTGTGTTTTTTCTGTGTGACAGTTGCAGTCTGAAAAGTAAAAAATTACTCTTTCGGATGTGTTCATAAACTGCATTTATAAACAATTAACAAAACTAAATTATATTTGTTTCCTCCAGGTTGGCTGCCCTTGAACATTTTTCTCCTTCTTGCCATTTTTTTTTTTGGTTTTTTTATATAATCCTTTCATGAAAGCAGGTCTTACGCATATGGCCCTGATTCAGAAGCCAGCCCCATGCAGCAGGGCATTTAAGAACATGTTAAACTGAAGTTTTCTATGTGCTTTCAAAAACTGGATACTTGGAGACAACCCACCAATATGTTATTCTTACATCTTAAAGCCATTTACTTCTCTTTATGAGTGCTTTCAATTTGTTTTACTCTTGTTGGGCCAAATCCAGCTTGTTATTTACAGAAAGAACACAACAAGATTAATAGGCTATGGTCTGCACTAGCCTACACCCCTGGAAATCCATAGTGATCCCATCAATTGCCATATAATTTCTTTGGATTCATATCAGGTTAAAGCCCCAATCCAGGATAATGCCAAGCAGATGCAAACAAGGGCCAGCGTATAAATGTGGAGAATCATGGCCAGAATAAGACTGGATCTCTTTATTCCAAAGGAGAAGGTAATGTTTAGATATAAAAAATTATATGCATTTCCCCCCCGCCCCTGAATTTGGTAATCCATCACCACCCGAACACCAAATAGGAAATGACGCAATGCCAGGGGAAAAAAATAAATTTCATACATGTTACTAAAGAAATACCGGATTCCTATGCTACCGCAAGCCCTTTGTTTCACTTGTGTGTGCCATGACAGGCACCCAGTAGGCTCTCTTCGAAAAGGAGGTTCTCCACACTAAAATGTTTCCTGTGGGACGCAGCATCAGTTTTGCCAGTATATGCCAGCTGCAGTGAACTTACGGCTTCCTCTAAGGGTGTCTATTTTCTCCCCTTCTGCATTAATCCAGAATTACTGTTTCTCCTACCCTAGCACTCAAATGCAACAACCCCAAACACAGTTGTGTTTGCAGAAAATCACAGTTGTGCAGTCAGTCACAGTTGTGTTTCTAAGAAAAGACGTGCTTCCCAAAATGAAATCTCACACTCATTAGTGGAAGAAAAACCACCTCCAACATCCTAAACACGACCTATGACAATAAAGCCAGCTTCCAGGTTGCCTCGATAGCTCCAGCAAGCGCTGCAGCCCTCTGCTCAGGGTTTTGTTTTACGGCGGTGCAAGAGGCAGGCGAGTCAGTCTGTCTCGGTATCTCCCCATCTCTGCGCACACCTGTCTCTCCATCTCCGTACACCCGTCTGCCTCTCCTCTCCCGTCCCTGCGTGTTGCAACAGGGCCCAGGCGCGGATGCCTCTCCCCTTGGCACCTACGTGCCAGAGCCGGCTGTGCTGACGCGGGGCTGAGCCACCCTGGGGACGGATGGCGCCCACGGGGGACCCACGGCGAGGGGTGCGACCACCGTGGGGCGGTGACAGGCCGGGACAAGGGGACCGAAAAGCCCAGCTGGAGGAAAGGAGCAGAAGGATATTCCCTTCTTGCCTCCCCACATGAAGTGTTTGTGATGGGAAAGTGAAAGAAAAACCTTTTTTCTCTTTCCTTTTCCAAGCTAGCGTCAGCTCTGCACTCACCCGCTTTATAGGCCCGATCTGGAAGTGAATGAAAGGGAAACTGGTAGGTGAGGGAGCAGCCTTTGAGCTGCTTTATTTATTTATTTCCCTCCATCTCCTTCTTGCAGTTTCCCTGTTCTGCAACCCACGAGATGCAAGTGCCCGACAGTCACCACGAGACTTCTATTTCCTGGTGACCACTAGTATTTTACAGAATGGAGAACCTGAGGGAAGGTTCAGTGAATGGTTTCATGTCACGAAGAGCCCTGTGACAGCAGCTAAAGGCAGCTCCTATCCCCAGCTACAGTCACTAAACCAGCTCTCCTGGCACGGGGGGAGCGGCACAAAGCAAGCAGAATATAATCTTCCCAGCTGAGGTTCAGAAAACAAAAAGGGATTTAAACTAATAATGCTGTTTTCAGCTTCTTATTCTTAAGTAATATGTGCAATATTGGACCTGAAGATTCTGCAGAAACTGGGAGAAATACCTGGCTGGGACAGAGTTAGTGGAGAGGAAAGCATAGCCAAAATGGATCCCCGACCGAGCAGGGAGGGACAGATGGGAAGAGCAAGCAGTGAGGAAGCGGCTGCATGAAGAGGGTGAGGAGATTCATGATAGGAATAGCAAGAGTTAAATACCACAAAAAAGGATGTACAAAAAACAAAACCCAAAACCCTAACAGAAACCAGTACAAGGTAAAAATAAGTGAAAGGTTCCAAGTGAGATAAAAGGTGGGAATTTTGCCTGGGAACATAACCTACTCACTTGTCTCCTAACACCTTTAAAGGACAGAGAAGATAAATGCCCAAACCAACAGAATAGCCTCAGTCAGAGAAGAGTGCTAGAGGGAGCGTGAGCCCTGCCCAGCCACGAAAGGACACAACGCACCCCCTGTCCAGCAAAACGCTAACTCTGGTATCATCCTGCACGTGGGATAAAGGGCAATAAGGCAAGGACAGGGCTTACAAATTAAAACTGGTATGAACCATACACTTCCACAAATTCGGTATGAAACTGTTATTTGCTGCCAGCTACAGGGAACGGATAATTTGATAGGTCCTTTTCTTCTCTAATTCTCTTGATTGCCTATGGGTATTGTTATTACTTACGTTGGTCAAAACATGACCATGCATCTGGATAGAATATACTGTAAGAAAAGCAACTATTTGACAGAAATGTTGCAAACATATTCAGTCTGGGAAGACTGACTCAATTCATTAGGCACAGTGATATATCCGTTCTTTTGGGGTCTTCAATAACTCCTACTGTACATGGCAGAGAACACCACTGAAATGTCATCACATGTTTTTGATGGTATGGGTTAATCCACAAATCCTCAAAGAAGATCTGTTGTGGGTTATGCTGGATACTTATAAATGTCTCCAGAGTTAAACAGCAAGTAACCACACCACCCAAATTTACTTTGCTTTTAATTGTGGTTGTTTTCCCTGCCCTCTATGCGAATTGCTTTCTTTTCTTCCACCTACCAGTATGTATCTGTGGCTACGCAGTAGTCCTAGGATTTCATGCTTAGATCATGTGTGCCACCATCTTACATGATTTGTGCTAAAACTTTCACAAATTACCAAAGCACGTGGGACTCGCCATGTTGGTTCAGAACAAGGGTCCATCCAGCTAAGTCTCCTGTCTCTGCCAGTGACCGTAAGGGGACACCCAGGGAAGAGTGGGCAGGCACACGGGATACTTCTCCCCGGTGCTCTCCCAGCTTCCAACCATTTTCTGCTCAGGGGGTTTCCTGAGCTTGTACGCATCATTGTGTCCATATCACCGGCCAAATCCTCTGGCAATTTATATGCTGCAAAACCTCTGGCTACCACAACAGATATAAATCAAGCAGAATGGGAGTCACTGACAATAATTGGGGAAAAAAAATAATCTGTGATTTGGAAGACACATGCAAGTTTTGATCGTAATTTGGGCTAAATCTCCCAGCAACATAAATTATCTGTCTGTTTGGCTGTCTCTGTTCTCTGCCATCCCTACGGAGTCTTACTATGCAATGGCACGGTGTAATAAGGATGGGGCAGAGCTTACTCTGCTCTCAAATCCCATTTAAGAGTGAACAGAAGGACACTTTCACAGCGGAGAGGGATGGGATTTTGGAATGAGGCACTTCTTTTCACTGGGCACAGGCACGTGAAGGCAGGCGGCCGGGGACAAGAAGCAGTTGATGAAAATGCAAAGATGAGAGGCATGAAAGTGCGGAGGGAATGGGCTGGACAAGGAGCAGACGGGTACAACAGATAAGGCCCTAGAGGAACTCTTTTATGGGAACTGATAGAAATTTGGGAGTCACTTTAAGTGAAAAAGAGAAGAAGAAAATACAAGAATCCATGGAGGAGAGACTCAAAGTCACAGCGTTGCTGGGAGAAGCAGCACCTCATCTTTCAGTGTCCTGGCCAAGGAAATAAGCTAGATTCGCTAAGGCGAATAGCAAGTCCAGTGATTAAAACTGGACTCATGGTCCAAAATATCTTAATGAATGCAGACAGTTGCCCAGAGGAGCAGCTGTGACAATGAATTGTTTCTGGCAAGTTTGGGACCCTTGGAATAAAGGTCCGTTTTCTTCAGTATTCTGGACAACATGCGAAGCATAACAAGACCAATTGCCATTGATGGCCCAATGTGCAAATGTGTTAATTGAGTATCTGTATTAGTGACATTTTATGACTTGGTGACATTAATAGGAAACAAATTTTATTCAGATATTTGCCTAATTCCTAAAATAGTGCCTGTATGACTATACCTGAGAGAAAATTAAAAAGAAATCTGTACAACATACTCAGAAATATTTTGGATGTTGCAAGAATTACTGAAGTACTGTTAGTTACTGCCATCGGTTTAGATTTAAACTTCAAATACACTGTACTTACTTTTTCAGTACTCTATTAGTGCATGTTGAAAGAAGTTAGCATTTACACAGATCAAATCTAACCTTAAGAAAACCTTCCTCAAATGAACAGATGAGACTGATTTCTCAAAACATAATAATCCAGGGAAACTTCATCCTAACCGTCTTCTTGCTGGGGTGCACCAAATTTTCCAAGATCCTTCTTCCATCTTAGATGGGTACATTTCAGCAGGAACACAAAGCAAATTATCGCTTGCTCCAAGGAGCCCTGTACCCTGCAGGATTTTGCAGAATCCAGCCCGAAGAAATACAGCACTTTGAGAAAACAGAGCTGTCAAGCAAGATTTCCTTGGGCTTGCTGCCACACAAAATGGCAAATAAGGGACTTGATCCTGCACGGAAGACAATAGGAATTATAGGTGCTCAGCGTTTGTCTTCCGGCAGAGTTAAGGTTTCTCAGTACGTCCTAAAATCAGTTGTACTGTTTATACTTAGTCAAAATTATATAGCTAAAAGCTTTGGTATCTAGCCACAGAGCTTTTATTTCAAATTGGCAATAATGTGACAAGATGTAACTCCCGCAAAAAAGACTACAATAATGTTAAAAATATCATAAAATATTATTTATATCAGGATATATTTGTTACCCCATATGACAATCATTCATATTTCTTGACAGATATAAACCTCCGCTTAACACATTAGGATCATAAATATTACCAGATATAACACTGCAATTTAATACCTACCAAATGTATTTTAAAATATTACTCAATTTAAAACTTTGGATTTTAACCAGATGTGTTTCCAGAAAATGATTCAGGTCAGATGCTTTTTTCCCTTCCTTTTTCTGTGCGTGCGCGTTCAAAGCGGAGCATTACTATGTGATTTATTGTACTATGACTGTATGCCCCGAACCTAAAACAGCACCATGATACTTCATCCTTGAGGCTTACACACCTGCAGTCCAAACTAACAAGAGAAAACATCTACATGGCGCGGCAGGAGTCTTTGAAATGTCTTTTTGCAGTTGCCTGGACACAGAACAGACTGGTAGAACAGGGAGGCAGCGGAGAAAGGGTGAAGACAGGAACTCCAGCCTCTTTCATCTAGAAAGGGGGGACCATGGAGAGATTAGAGGAAAGGATTTTGATTAGATCACTGGAATGTGAAATGATGCTTCCCAGGATTAAAATCCTATTTTAGAGCTACCAAACCGGTTACGTTGTTAGTCAGAATTTGGAGGCTCGCGCAGCTCCGTCCCTGCAGACGGCTGTCGCTCAGCAGCACCCGAGTTCTCCTCGCTGGAGCAGGGGGGACCCCGGCCGGGCACCCCACACCTCCCCACCGTCAGTCCAGCCGCGGGCATGCAGCCAGCGTCCCAGCAAAGAGCCACTCTCCCTCAAAGCGTGGCACTTCTGGAGGAAGAGGGCTTTCCTTCTCAAAAGGCATCCCTGGGTCCAGCCCCACGACAGCCGCGTGTGCCATGGTGCGGAGGCTCTTGGATTTCGGTCTCGTTGAGCGCCCAGTCTAGTCCCCCAGGTGGAGGCCTGACATTCTCATAACCAAATGCCATTGGTTTTATTCCCAGTACAGCCAACTAACAATTTGAAGGTCTACAGTTGTCGGGCTGATCATTACGTGGAACCATTAACATAAAACCCGCCATCGCAATTAGCATCTCTGTAAGCAGCAGCCTCAGCAAAAAGTGGAGATGGAGGCTTGAAATAATGGTGCCCCTCCAAACGAGGACAGCAGCAGATTGGGAAATAATCTGTAGCAATTGCTCTGCTGCTGTCTCTGCCGTAACTTCTCAGAAGATAGACAGAGCCATTTTCAAGCAGTCAACCCGCTGACTTGAGTGAGCACTAAATTCACTTGATGATCAAATACAATTTGAGGAAAAATCTACACTCACTCACTTACCCAGGGGAAGATATATTTTCCCTTTACAGATGAAGTGCAAAACAGCGAAAGTAGCTGTATTTGGAAAAATACCATGCAGCTTATTGATTTCAGAGGGGACAGGTACAGACTCTGGTTTTGCCCATTTCCCAGTAAGGAAATAAGGAATGCTTTCTTGGGGGCTAGGGTATTTGCAGACTGTTTGTGTACAGCGGTTTGTTTTGTTAAAAGATGAGCCTGGTAAAATAATTCTGTGCTTTTCAGGAAGGGAACGAGGAAAACGTTCGTATTTATAGCGACATTATTGTTTAGAACAAAATAAGTTATTTCATCCTTTTAATCTCCGTTTCTATGGATATCCTGCGTGGAGCTATGATCCGATTTTCCAGCCTTCACGCGAGCCGTCCCCTCCAAGGCAGCGGTCAGCGGCACCGGCCCTGGGAGTAAGCGCCTGTCCACCTTTAAATAAACCCCTTTCAAAGGCGCATTTGTACCGCCCCGGACACAGCGAAGCCGCCTGCCTCGAACGCACTTCTTCGTTGTCGTTCCCCTCAACTCTCTCCACTTAGCTAATTTTAGACCGCCGGCTCCCCGAGAGGGACAGCGACCTTCCCCGCGTCTTTGGGCACCATTTGCCGCGCGCCGCGCTCCCCCATTAACCCCAGCGCACCGCACCCGCGGAGGATCCGCGCTCCGCTCCGCGGGGACTGCCCCCCGCCTCCTCCGCTGCCCCCCCGCGCTGCCAGGCTCGGCCGGACCCCGCTGCC
>VYZV01021048.1:2674-49030 GCA_013401275.1 Pandion haliaetus
GTAGGGTTTTCTCATCCAACAATTCTTTTGTCCTCAGAGTCAGAAAAGAATAATATTATCTTCCACCTTCTTCCTTCCCATGGTGATAGGATTTTGTTCCAGTAGGCACTCTCCTGCAGAGAGCCACCAGAATATAGTTTCTTCAAGAACAAGTTATTTAAAAAGATCAAAACATCCAGGAAGGATTATCTTGGCTGCCCTTTAAAAATCTTCTTTTCTTGTCTTCTTCCTTTCTTATTTTTTTCTCATTCCTCTCCTGTAAAATGAAGCTTTTTTGGCAGAAACAGTGGCAGATCCAAAATGTATGAGCTGAGGACAGGATATTGGATCCTCAGCAGGAGAGAGAGATGGAACCCAGTGCCCGTGTCCATGTCTCTACCATGTTCAGCAGGGAAGTGACCACAGAGGAGCCTGAAATTAAACACACTGTTGTTGCTGTGAGTTTTTATTGTTGTTGTTACAATTGTTGTCCCAGGGAAGCAGAGCTGTATAGAGGAGGTGGAACAGAAAATGCTGCAGATGGAAGGAAATTAAAAAAGAATACTTTGCAGATTAATTTAAGGGCTAGGAATGGTCCACTAGGCAGGGTATCAAACCACAGTGAGCTGGGGAGCTTAAGGCAAGTTGCTGAAGTATAGTTTATAGTTCCTGTGGCTTTTCCAAGTTGAGATTTTGCCCAAAAGATAAGAGCTTTCTTAATGTATCTGCAGGTAAATTGAGGACATCTCAGAATCATGAAAAGGGGGAAGCAGGAAGCAATGTAAAATGATGATATGCTGCATTTTAGGCATGGCCCTGGAGTTTGTTGTGAATTCAGCATCCAGTCAAGGTTCACCCAGACTAGCTGGTCTTCTGTGCCTAAGAAGATTTTAGTCCGTGACTCTACTAGAAAACAAGTTCTCTACAGCCAAGCTGGTCTCTGGCATGCTGTTCAGGATGAGATAGAGACTTTAGATATACTCATGGTGGCTCACTGTAGGAATAGGTGGATATAATGACTTCCAGATCCGGATATGGAAATTCTGGAAATAGATTGTCTCCACCAAGGAATCTGCCCTGAGGGGTGCTGGAATAGCAAGTTGTTTGTTTAGCGATGTTGCTGTAACACACCAGAAGGTCACTGGCTGTTGGTTGTGAGTGGATAGCATGGGATAGTAACTGCCCTCTGCAGCCTTTGTTGCTAAATAGATTGGAAAGGGAGTCTGGCTACCCAGGTAGTTTTTCTCTGAAAGATAGCAAACTTTTTGTCTCCTACCTTTTGTCCTGGGACAAATTCCATTTTGTCAGATTTTTATTGTGATGGACACAGTGCATCAGTGTGTAACAGGTAAAGACTGAACATCTGGGATTTCTTCATAGCTCTATCATTGCCTGCTGAGGCAACCATAGGTCTGTTGTTTGATCTCCCTCAACCTCAGTTTCACTGTCTGTACAATGGCAATAATGATATCAGCTGCTTTTTATAAACAGCTGGGAGATAAGGACTGATAAGAGCTATCTGATAATAATCCTTCAATTATTATTATGAATTGCTCCCCTGCTTTATTCACTTTTAAACTATCTTAAGCCTTGTCACTTTTTTCTCTCTTGGCTTGGTGGGGGCTGTGTATGGAGGGAATGTGTTGGGATTAGTCCAAACCACACATGTCTTCATCCTGTCTTATCAAAGTGAAATAATTTTATAAGAAGTTTTAGGTTCAGCAAGGCATATTTGGTTTTGAGCTCCTGCAATTAAGGCAAATGGAGGGAAATGGGGAGTAGTGGGAGGAAATGTCTCCTTTCTCTGTGCCATGACTCGTCAGTGCAGTGGGTTGAGGAGTCCACTCCCACCCCAGCCCATCCTCCATCTCCTCCTGTCCTGCACTAGTGCAGAATTTCCAGTGGTTATCTGTAAGAGGAATCTCTTCCTGCCCAGCTTTGTGTCCTACCCCATCTCTGGAAACTTCCAGAAATTATTATTAGAATGAAAATTACTTAAACTAGCTAACAGTTCTTGCAACACCTGGATGTGGCTTTTCAAGACATAAAGTACTCCTCAACAGTACCAATTTTTTTTAAAGGCCCAGCTTTGTTCCCCACCACTTACATAATGGACCCATCCTGAATTGTGTCCAGCTGAAAGTCTGCCTTTGAAAGACTTGAGGCACATCAGCATTCAGAGATTCTTAAGGTACAGAAATTTGGCAGCATCTGTGCATGCTTTCACACTCCAGTGTCCTCCCTTGAAGGGTGAAGGCCTGCCAGTTATTGAGTGCTATTATACAATTAACCCTGTTGGGAGAAATGTCCACGCCATTGTGGATTGTAACTGTAAAGCTTGTAACAAATCATCACAATGCAATCAACCCTACCAGTGCTGAAAACCTTTCCCTTTTCCTCTGGGGCATTTAAAATGTCATTTGCTATGTGCATTTTTCCCTTTATATGTTTTATTATTAATAATAATGCAATAATGATGAAAAGATCCTCGAAGAAGCCTCAGGAAAGGAATTTTATAAACATTACCGTGGAATAAAATAAGCGCATTCCATTTTATCAGGACATTTTCCATTATAAATGGCCAGCTTTCTCATCACCCTGCCAACAGCTTTGCCTGCCATCTGTTCACTGATGTCATACTATAAAGTTCACTTGCAAAACTGCTTGTTGGGAAGCCCAGGGTTGTGCTAGGGAAGTTTTGTTTAGGAATAAATATGCTGGCATCTCTCAAGTTTTGGATTTTTTTTTTAAGAATGACTTTTTTGTTTGTTTCAAAGCTCAGATTGCTGTCTTCACTATACAAAGATAATGACCAACGTTTTCTGAAATTACTGGAGATTTTGGCTCTTTCTGTTATGGAGTGATTTATGAGGGACATCTTGAGAGAGAGAACACGGGAACTGGGTTTTCAAAAAGTGCTGTACACTTACCTTCTGGGAAATAGACTCAATTCAGGCAGGCTAAGTTGGGCATCTGAAATTCATAACCAATGCCTCAGAAAATACAAGTCAAACAGATCCAGTTAGGAAGTGAAAGGGGAGGGGAGAGAGATGTGTCCCTCAGGGAAAAAAATATTGTTTTTTTGAAAGAAAGAGAGATATAAAAGAAAAGAAAGAAAAGCAAGCGAGTGAGCAAGCAAGCAAGCAAGCAGATTTCCCCTCATGTCTCTAGTTTTCAGTAAAACCCACAGAAATTCCAGGTGGGAAATGAAAATATTATGTATTTAACATTTCCTCTCTCCCAGGAAAAAGACAATTGTACTTGGAAATAACAACAGAAGCATAATGGAAAATTGACATCAGGGTGCTGCTATGGTCAGGCTCAGCCTTGGCTGGACTGCACTTTCCAGCATGCATCATCACCATTTTCTAGTCTTTATAAACTCAGAGAAGCCCACACCTTTCCTTCACCACCCTAGTCACAGCAGCACCAAGCAGCACAGCAGCACCCCTGTTGTCCCAACCATGGGCAGCCTGCTGCTCCCCAAATACTTCCATTGAACCTGCCCAGTCCTCCCTGGGAGGTGGAGGCTGCATGATCTGAAAACTAGGCAGGCTAGACTGTGTTAGGAATTGGGATGTAGCCCAGGCCAGGAGTGGTTAGGACACTGACGTGGTTTAATCAGGACAGATGCAATGCAGGCAGAGGAACAAGCTTCTGGGTTTTGAGATGGTGGCAGGTTTTGGGTGGCAGTGCAGGAGCAGGTGTCCGAGGCGGGGAAGGGGCTGGGAGGGGTAAGGAGGATGCAGATGTCACAGGCACACTGGCTGGCGTGGGGAGCTTTTGTCAGCCCCAGTGAGGTGAAGACAGCTCCTGTCCTGTGTGTGTCCTGTAGAAGGTCTCCCATGGGATTTCCTTGCATCTCGCTGCTAACATGACAAGGTGAGATGTGGATTCCCTGCCTGTGCCATGGAGATTTGGAAGAAGCATGGAGATTAGCCCAGGAGGGCACGTGTCAGCAGGCTTAGGGTACCATTCCTTGGTATAGACCCATGTAAAGATCTATCAGCACAGCCAGAAGCTCCTTCTGAGCTTTCCCCCCCCAGGGATTGCTGCCAGGTCATCCACGATACCTCAGCCTTGATGCTGTGGCCTTGAGTGGGTCTCTGTATCCAGCGCTTCTGTTTCACAACCAGACTTGCAGCCTATTTCTGTACACATTGAACACTGAGGTTAGGATGGGCACAGGAAAAAAATGGTAGGACCTGGGAAGAAAAAGGGCATTGGAGACCCTGTTTCATAAGAGAAGGCAGGGACTTTACTTGCTTTTTGTAGGAAAACAAGGGTCAAGAAAGAATGGCTTAACTTTCCGTGAGTACACTGAGGTTGGAGAGAGTAAGATGCCAGAAAGGGGGAATAGCTATTTAAGTTGAAGTAAAAATGTTTCATACCAGAGGACACAAAGATAAATGTGGCCAGGAATAAACTAAAGCTGGAAAGAAGGAGAGGGTTTCCGACCATTTGAGGAGTAAACTTCTGGCCTCCCCAAAAGAGGAGTAGGGATAAAGAATCCATCTTGCCCTCCAATGGAGCTTTCCCCTGTATGAGAAGAGTTTAACATGCTTGTTAGCAGGAGACGTGTGGTCCCAGGAGGGCTGAAGGGGATGTAATGTCCCCATCCTTTCTGTTCTTCTCCCCACAAAGCCAAAGTGTTTGGCCCCAACTTCTAAACCATCTCCCTGCTGAATCCAGCATTGTTGCCTATCTAAATGGGAACACCACATCTGTAATTAAGTCTCAGGCAAGATCTTTATTCAGTAAAAGGCCCTAAAAAGCCCTTTTTTTTGTCCTTGGCCAAATCCCAGATCACTGAAGAAAGCAGCACAGAAGCTAAAAATGAGGCAATTTAATAGAAAATGGGAAATGTTCCTGGGTCAAGTGTGCATCTGTGCCTCTTTATATATCCTAGTCTAAATATAGGTGTTCTGAGGGCTTGCTACAGATAACTGGAAAAAGGAAGGTGAAAAGAAAGAAGCCACTTAATTTCCTCTTGCCCTTCCCCCAGCCCTCATAGTGTTTGCAAACCCCCAAGCTGTGCCAGTTTAACCTCTTGAAGGCTCTGGATAGTGAAGCCACAAAACTGGGAGGATTGGAAGAAATCCCACCTGCAATGTCAAGTGGCAAGGAAAGGCTTTTTTTTTTTTAATTGCTGTGCTTAATCCTGCCTTTCCTAAACACTGTCGAAGGCTGGAGTTGGTCATTTGTTTTCTTAAATTACCATAAATTGGAATTTATGGGCCAGGTGATTCTCTTTGAAAAGAGTCCTTGTGTGCTGGAGAGAGGAGGGTGGGGCCAACCTGTCAGCAGGGAGCTTTTGGACTACTCCAAAAGCAATTCTTTGTTGTTCTCTCTTCCCATCAATGTTCCCCCATAGAAAAATAAATAAATAAAAATGTTCGACCTTCTTTTAACGGCTGCCCACAAAGGTTCCTTTCTTAACTTTTTTTTTTTTTTTTTCCTTTTTATTGGTCCTCCTGATTCCTTGGCACAGCAAAGGAGGAATAAGAGAACTCTAGAGACGATGGGATCCTCTTGGGGACACCTTGCTTTCAGGATTTTTTTTCTAATGTAGGCCATTTTGGGGACAAGTAAGTAGGTTTTTTTTTTCCCCTAAGGAAGATTTCAGGGGATGGGTCAAAGATGTCTTGGGACTTGCAGTTTACCCCTCTTTATCATAAACCAAGTGTATTCTTTTTGCTGAGGAAGAGAATGGTGTTTTGTGTTCCTTTCCCTGGGCTAAGTACTCTGAGCTTCTCTACTTTGCATACTGTACACTTTTTAGTAAGGTTTATGCTAACATGTTTTACCTTGTGCTGCCTGGGGCTAAGAAAGAGAAGAAATAGCTTTCTGGGTCTCCTATGGATTGGACAAGAAGTAATGGGATTAAACTGCACTGAGAAAGAGTCAGGTTAGACATCAGGAAACACTTTTTCAGTCAGAATAGTTAAATACTGGAATACATTGCCTAGGGAAGGGGTGGGGAATGTGTGTTATTAGAAATTTTTAAGAAGAAGTTAGAAAAGTATTTGGCAGAAATGGTTTAATAGAGCTGAATCTTGCCTTAGGACAGGGGATTGGACTCAACTGGTGTTCCTCAGCCCTTGCGTCTCCTCTCCCAATTCATCCAAGGATGACATCACCTTTTTGATCCAGGAGGAACTACAGTTCACCTAGTGCAATATTTCTACAATAGATTGCACTTCCAGCCTATTGCAAACTGAACCGTGTTACTATTGTCATCACTCCCCCACTTCCTTGCTTGCTCCCACACATGGAAATGAGTGTATATGCTGGAAAATTAAGTTGTTGCAAAGTTTCCTGGCTACTGCCTGATGCCTATCAGACCATGGACCACAGACTAAAGAATGTTGGCTGTAGTGACCTCCTGAGGTCCATTCCAGTCCTAATTTCTCTGATCCTAGCAGCACTCATGCAGTTCATCACCATGGCTCTATTGACGCATGATAATTTGAGCCTTGGTAATAATTATGCTCCTGAGCCCTGGGAGAGAAAGGACTGTTCATTGGTGAGATTGACAGTCTGGAAACAGTTCAAATAAATTCAAATCCTAGCCCCTTGGTAAACTTGCTGTTAGGAAGTCCCTTAGGTCCAAACCTTAAGGTATATCCTCAACTGAAATCAGACAGCCTGTCTTTCCAGCCTCTGGACATGTGTGTCATTTCTGCCCAGAGACAAAAGAGATATCTGAAATATCACATGCCAGCAGCAATGAATTGTAGGAACATTCACTGAAAATTGAAAAAGCCATGGACAAAATCAGTATACTTATCACTTGTGCTTATTTACGCATGCATCTAGCCAGGTTCTTCAAGGTTTTAAAGGTGTGATGTAGATGTCCTGATTAGTATGAACATCCAGGTGAGTACAAATCAGAATATTATGTACCACTAAAACTTTTATAGTTTCCCCATAGACAGACCCATCAAACATGTTTAAGAAATGTTTGGCCTTTTTTGCCTTCTTGGGACTTAATTCTTTGAAGAGGGATTTATTTCATCTGAGTTTTTTGGAAAGGAAATCTGAGGCACACAAAAGACACCAACCTGTCTTGTGCTGTGAAACATTTCCCGGCTATGTATCTCAGATGGAAAGGAAACAAAGGGTGAGGCTGAAGTCAGCCAATGGAAAAGTCTAGCAGCAGCATGATACTACTATGTATTTCACACCTATAGAGAAATGAGTCCACTTTCACCCTCTGACTCCAGAGGAACCTCAGAGACCTTGCCATTTGCTCCAGATCTGGCTCAACAGTTGTCATCATCCAAGAGTTATGCTCTATATTGGATATATATCTGGCTACCCAAAGAGGTGGTACAGCTTACACAGTCCTTTGACAGATACTGATTTTTTTTCTGCCAATCTCTCCATAATCCACCCTGCAGGAATCTGATGTATCCAAACCAATATTGCATGAATCATGGTTCTCTGTGGAAAGCCGTGGCGGTGCCATTTCACCTGCCCACACCTGCTCTGCTTGTCCTCTGCCCTTGTGTTGTGTCCCTCGGTCATCTAGTTGTAATGGTTTCTGGATGCTCCCTGTGAGACAGGAACAATACAGCACAACAGACCTCACTCCAGGAGTCTGAATTGAATACACAAAATCAAGCCAGATCCTCATATACTGGAAATGAGTTAGTTCCTCTGAGTTACACATATGTCTGCTTCTTTATACTAAGCAAAGAACTTCATCTTTTCTCCTGCCCTGGGTTAGGGACACTTAAGATACAGGATTTGCATTGTCTGGGATATGTTTGTGAAAGTCTGCTGCTTTTTCACACATCAAATCCTTCAGCTTTAATGCCACAGCTCTTGGCTCAGAGATTTGTGCTCCTTCCTTGCGTTCAACAAGACTGGACACAATTTCCAGTAATCTCTGGAAGAGTCACATGCTTGCTGTTCTCCTGACCCAAATCCAAGGTGACAAGAGGTGTAATTTCCCCTGCATGTTCCCAGCAGCTAGAGGCCTTAGAGGTCTTTGCATCCAGGAAAGGATGTAGAGTAGAGTACGTCATTTCTCCCTTGCCTCTGGGCTGTGCTTTCTCTTCACTCTGCAGGGGAAACCTGGATGTTTCCCAAGGACAGGAGAAATCAGACATGGGTGAATATCTGCAGGCTAGAGAGCGAACAGTGCCCTAACAGGAAAGTCAGATAACATATTCATGAGAACACTGACTGAGCGGCTGATGGAGGCACTGCAGCTTCATGTCTGAACTAGATTCAGGATTATCATTTTAATAAACACCTTTTCCTATTGGAGCCAGGTTGCTGGACAATGCAAAGGCTAAAGGAATACCCCATCATTTCTGGAGCACAGGAAAGGGATTTGTTGACCTTCATAGAGGAAGGATGATTTTATAGGGCAGGCATTTGGATGGGACCCCTGGGAGTCTCTTCTAGTTTTGCCACAGATGCAGGCAAGTCACTTAGGCCAAGACTTTCAGAAGCAATTAATGAAGGAGGAGGGAGAGTAACTCAAAATGGCAATGTCCCCACCCATTTAAAGTGGGAGCTGGCTTGTTTTGGGGACAGCTGACAGAAAGGGCTTGCAAAGAAGCCCAAAGGCAACAAGATATGAAGAGACTTTCTAGATAAAGGAGGAAGCTTGACATCTTTGCTAGGGAAGCATGATGGACTGGGATGACTGAAGGCCTGAAATCTCCTCAGTGGCCTTTTTAAGATAGAAGATCCTTTCATGAACCTCCAGCAAGGTTTATTTTTTAATACTTTTTATATGATGCTTGGTTTTCCACAACAACTAAATAATGACAGGCTGCCAACCTCCCCTGCTAGATACCAGGAAATATGCATGGTAAAGAAGTCCTGACTCATGATATAATGTCTTTTGCAAACTTGAACACTGTTTGTGCAAGTGGCTTTTCTGATGCCTAATACAATGTTAGGCTCACATATCTTAGCATTGATGAAGTATCTCTTCTTTAATGGGTCACATACTTGCATTCATCTTAAAGTGTTTTGAGACCTCTGCTTACTAGTTTTAGTTGTTCAATGTAATAATTGACCAAAGGGGACACAGTTCAATCATGTAAGTAAGTCTTGTTTCCTTAGCAAAATAAAGATTTATATACGTATTTGACTGCCTTTAGTCATTAAGATCTGAAAAGAGGCAAGAGATCCACCCAGACCTGAAGTGGGATAAAGTCAGTGCCTAAGAAGTGTCAAACTCATGACCTTTCTTATGTAGTGGAGCCTGAAAGTACAATCTGGGTACTCATACCAGTGGTATAAGCCATCAAAATAAAGGTGGAAGAAGAGTGTTTTACAAAAGAGGCCCTTTCTCATCCCTCTGCATCGCCTGTCCTGAAATGAGCAGTGTGAAGACTGCTGTATGGTTAAGAGGTTACCTCCACAGCCCGGTCTCTGGCTTCCTTCCCGAGTGCACAGTGGGAACAGGCACCCTGAATTCATGCTTCAGTGATGGGGGGCACGCAGGGGTCTCAGTGCCTCCACTGAGCCCTGGTGCATTCCTGTAAGAGGTGCCTTTCCAAGGGTGAAGGCACATACATGTCTGCTGCCTTCTCAGCCCTCCTTTTGTATGATTTCCTGGTGGATAGGATACCCTTTGCTGGGAAGAGGCAGGCCTGAGAGAAGCAAGTGACTACTTTTCATACTTAATTTGCATGACATTGCTGGCCTGAATACCCAGAGAGTTTTCAAATGTGACTGCAGCCAGGTTTTGTTTGTTGATTTGTTATTTGGTTTTGCTTCTTCTTTTTCTTCCCTCTCGAGCACTTTGGCTCATGTGTGTCTGGTTTATTCCCTCTTCATGTTTATACAAAGAACAGATTTACTGAGGAATGGGGCATCTTCATTACACAATGCCTTTAGGTCTCTGTCAACCTGGGACTATCCATGTTCTCTCCTGCGAAAGAGAAAGAGGGCCTGGGTCATAACGTATCTCTGTCCCCATCAGCACTGCAGCTGCATTGAGCTCCATATGCTGATCAGCTCTGAACCATAAGAAATACCTCAGGGCCACATCCTCAGGTGCTCTGAGCAGATACAGCCCCACTGGTTTCCAGGTCAGAGGCCAGATGAGTGAGTCCTCAAGCCCAGACATCTGCTTATAGCTTCTATAAGTAAGCAACTGTTTAAATGCTCTGGCGCATGCCAATGTCTGTGCAGAAATACACTGCTAAAAGAGGGGAGGACCAGGAGGGGAAGGTGCTCTCTGAATCTTTGGGGAAAGAGAATATGTTGTAAATAAAGCTACACAGCAGTAATTAACTTAGCATAATCACCCTGTAATTACACTGATAATCATTTATCCTAGGCTTAGACCAAAAACCTTAATGGGGAAAATCCACCATATCCAATTTTTGTCCAGATGCTTAATTCCACCACTAAACTAATCCTAAAGGTTCTGTCAGCTTCATTATGGTGCTGTTAGAAATAGAAAACTAGAAAGTGCTCCAAGCGTCTGCCTCCCTCCTGTGCTTGCCCTAACTCATGGAGAAAAAGGATGGAGGGGAGCTGGAAGACCTGGGCTACCATATTCCTAATGGACCTCACGAGTAGTTGTGCAAAAACTGTTTGGCAATACTTTGAAAGGAGATCACAAGTAAGGGACTGATTGGTCATTGCTGACACTGAGTGAGGAAACCTAGTGGTTGATGTTAACCCCAAGTGAAGGGCTGGCATGAGGCAGACACATTGCTTCAGTCCTTCTAAAGTCTTTGCAAAGATTCAGATCTGGCAGCATGAAAAATAGGAATGGAATTAGGCTTCCTGGGAAAATGTCATTTTTGTCATTGCTAAACTTAGTCTAAAGTGCCATGACCCTAAAGTAGCCCTTTAGGCATGTCTTGATTTGACCACTTTGGCATTAACAAGGACATTATAGAACAGGATAAAAAATTGTCTGTAGGCTACACGAGGAATGGATAACAAGATATTTGACCATTCTTCTAGTTCCTCAACTTGAAGCTGCTACAATTATCTGTATAAATTTAAAATGTATGTAACTGTTGCAGGCACTGAATGACTGAATAATTGGCTAATTGAACAAATTATGAACTCAAAATGAAAGAAGGTCTTGACCAAAGCACATTAACTCACATGGTTTAAACTGTCAGCCCTAAAGATCTTGTCTTGTTTTGTGACCAGATGATTTTGTAAAAGATCTTCCCAGTCTTTCTAGATCTTTTTCTTACTTGCAAAAAATGTAGTGTGTCAGCTCCATGTAGGGTTGTCTCTATTTTGCAACACTGTTTTTTAGGAGAGAAACACTGCAGAATGAAGTCCACCTTTGAAGGTAGAGCTCTTGTTCCAGAGAGGAATGTCAATGTTGGCAGCTTCTGTTTCATTTAGGACCTGCACCCTGTTGCTTATTATTTCCTGGTAAGCATTGGTAAAGAGGTCATATACACTGATGAATGCATTCAGGTGTCTGTAGTTAATTATGGCTCTAACAATGAACCAGCTTTCAAGGTCCTGAAACGCATCACTGCTTTCTTGAAAAACAACACCTACTTCACCTTCAAATGCATTCATGCTGTGCTCTTAAAATGAATTCTACTCACCTTCCCCCTTGCCTCTTGCTTTTATTTTATTGTAGGAAATCCAAGCTAAGCAAAGCACTGTTTTTTTCCCCTGAACAGGGTTGCACTGAGATTAAATTTGTTCTCTTCTATGTAAAATCACAGATCTACCTGTCTGAATTCATGGACAGCTTCTCTGTGTTTTGTAAGAAAATGGCTTCCACTGCTGGGAAGGGATATATGGTCCTATGTGCTGCGTTTCAAGGTGGTCCTCAGGATCTTGACTGAACCCCAGAACGTGAATCTGTCTTCACCATACAGCCAGGGCCATGAATGGGAAAGCTGTGCTCATGTGCCCATGGAGGCAACACTGATGAGCACTCTGTGTGAGCTGGAGAAACACCAGGCGTTGCTGTTGGTCCCTGCAAGGCGTGAACCTAGGGAAGGACAAGCATGCAGGAGAATGGAATGTTACACTGGGAAGTGCTCTACAGACCAAGGACTGATTGAGCCAGAAGCGGTCTTTGAATTTTTCTTCTATTAATTTGTCAACAGAGGTCAGCATTAGCTTCCGCTTCATCCCTATTTTCTCCAAGAGGCTTCATCAGCCCTTCAGGTTTTAAGTACCAGAGGTCTCACTGCTGTTATGGTGGTTTGGTGCTGGGGCTGCTACTGTGGCAAGGAAGCAGATGGCTCCACAGGCAGGTTAGGTCATTAGCTGCTGCTGCTCAGGCCACCTTCTGGAAAAACCCAAGGCAGAAAGATGAAGAATTTAGGTGTGAATATCCTCACGAGTATATTACTTATGATAAGTGACCCCTCACTCACCTGTTCACAGCTAAGCCTTGTTAGTTGGCTCCGGACTGCATTTAACTCTGCCACTCCCTGATGCCTAACAACATTTTCCTAGAAATTTTCTGTCCTCTCCAGAAAGTTGATCACCAGGTATGAAATCCTCTCCCTCTCTCCTCTGCTCACACACAGAGGACGGAGGTGATCAATGGAGATCTTACTGGTTATTTATTTAAAAAGGGCAACAAACCTAAACACAAAGAAGGATGGTTAAAAAAAGAATTTTAAACAAACTCCAAGAACAGCAGCTGATCCTTCTCTTTTGTAAACAAGGCCTTACTGTAATCTTTTTAACTCTTGCCACAAACCAGATTTATCTTTGGACATCCTGCCCAGAAATCATTGCACTTCTCTGCAGCAGAATAAACATTCAAGGGACCCAGCCACACGGACACACACAGAGGAGGAGGTAGGGGGACTTGGAGATCAAACCAGTGCAAAAATGTTTCATTACAATGGCAAGTCCTGGGCTAGAGGAGAAAGAAAATAAAACCAGCAATGAAATCAAATCCCTGCCTTGATTGTGTGTGGGTGGATAACTCACTTCCTTCACACGCTTCTTATCCACTAATGCCGCACACAGCATGCAAGTACTCCAACTCCTGCGCCTTCCCATCATCTACTTCTTAAATCACTGCAAATGTATACAGAAAAAAAGCTTTGAGATAAAGCTGGCACAGGGGAAATAATGCAACTTCCTCAGCAGAGCTGTGGCAGTGTGACAAGCTCTTGGACCCCATCCAGTGAGCTGAAGCAACTGAAACTCAGGCCTGACACTGCTGAACAGCAACAGTTTGGTCTGGACCGAGAACTGCCACAGTGACTGCAGGAGGCAGAGGGGACGCCTCTGTGTGCAGAACATGCATATTGCTGCACACGCACGGTCTTGGGGCCTCTCCAGTGTGCCACTGAGCACCCCAGTAGGACAAAGAAGCACCCAGTACTGTTCCTTTTTAAGTGCAAACTTCTGGGCAAATGCCCAGGCAAAGCTGGGTGCAGGAGCAATGACAAATTAAAGTTCCTTTGTGTTACAGTAATGCTGAGATATCCTCTATACCACTAGCAGAAGGAAGCTCACAGTTTTTCAAAAGGTTTATATTAGATACTATAATAGCTTTCTTAGTAAATTCTGAAATAGTGAATGTTAATACAGAACCTGATGGTGGAGAGAGTTACATACTGAGGGTCGCACTTGATTGATCTGAACATCCCAAATATTTCCAGATTTTGGCAGATTCTAAAATAATCCATTTTACCTGTGCTATCAGGACATGTAGGCATGAGACTATAGACAAACACTGGTTCAGGTATCTGACACTGTGAAAAAGTGGGTATGCAGAGGGCTTATGTACTCTTACCTGTTGGAGGCATATAGGACTGAACAGGATTGATCAGGAAGGCAGGTGGCAACATGGGACTGGATAGGAAAGAGGCAAATCAATGAAGTACAGTTGTACTGGCCATAAGTTCTTACTCTCTCCAGCCTGGCCACAGGCCTGGGCAAAGGGTTTCCCAGAGCCAACCATCCAATGCCAGTATGTCATTAATTACTGATAAAATTCACTTGCTGTTGTACTTGTGCCTGGTGCCAGCCTCTGGCCAAGAGTGGCATAATTTTGTCTGTGATTAACATAAAAAAAAAGGAAGAAAGGCCTAGGAAATCCACATAAATCTGAATGGAAGCAAACAAAGATGTGTCATCAGCTCTGGAGATGACATGGTGAGGAGCAAGGTTTTATTGCCACTTGTTTTGGGAGGACCTGTGCAGCTTGCTCATGGCTCTGCATGAGTAATGTGGTTGTCCTGGGTCCCTGACAGTGGAAAAAGAGTAATTATAATGCAATGTCACATATTTCCTCCCTCTTCAGCGGGTGAGCTAAAAAGCAACAGGAAGGTCTCCAGCTCCAAGAACCATATTTTTGTCATTCTTTCATTGGGGAGCTGCTGTTTATATCAGAGCTCCCGGATTCATGACAGGCCATCAATGGGGGCTTCCTCTGGTTTTCATTTTCTTCCTTACAGATGCAAAACTTGGGGCATCTTCACAGGCAAGCTGGAGGAATGAGTCTGCGGTAGGAAGGATGGTGCCTGTGAAATGGTTTCTTAAAATGGAGTTCAAAGTCTCAGGACATTATCCTTGGGTGACCTGGGAAGAACTGAGCTCCTACATAGCTGACGAACATGGGACATGACTGTTGTTAGGAAAATTGCAGCTGCAGGATAATGGCATGAAACTTTTTACTGGGGTAGCTTCTTTTCTGTTAGCATTCTTCTTTAGTTTTAACTCAAAAGTCTCCCTAGGATTTCTTTACTTTTAACTCTTTAATTTGACTTTATGGATTCATGCAACAAACCACATATTTTTTGACTCTCCAGATCTCTCCAGTGCCTCCAAAGGATGCACGTTGACTCACAGACTTTTTTTCCTCTTTTAAGTTAAATCTGGTTTTTTTTTCAACACATAAAGCTATAAAGAAACAATGAAGAAATTAATCTTTTAAAAATAGCTGGAGATGGTCAGGGCATGTGTTCTGCTACTCATGCAGAAAAGATGAGCATCTGGTTTGAAGAGAAGGCTTCAATGGCTCCATCAGCAATTTATAGTCACAGAGCTGTCAGCTTGCACCTGTCCTGCAGGCAGCAAAGGAGAAGGGGAAAAGGATTTCTTCTTTTTTTAAACACAGACTCATCCAGTAGAACTCATTCTGGTGGCCCCCCTGAGTCTTAAAATGCCCAAATTAAAAAATGTGGTGACTTCAGTGAGGTACAGTAGCTAATATGTACTTTTCTGCCATTGCCTTTGACAGATCTTGAGAGTGGCTGGCTTGTAGGCCAGAAACGTGATTTACCAGGAATGAGAAAGAGTAATTTGGCTGCAGTGCCCCAGTCCCACTATCCCCACAAAACATAGCTCAGGTCTGCAGGAGGGAGGAACCGACCTCTCTCCTTTCCTCCTGCAACCTCCTCCTGCACCTCTCTCCCTCTGCCTGTCCCCATACCTGCACCGGCCAACTGATGTCTGAGCCCAAGACTCAGTGTCTGTGCCAGCAGGGAGTGGTTGAGAAGATGGACTTCACCTTCCAATACCTTTCACTTGGATAGGTTTCCCGGTAAAAAGGAAAAGGAGCCCAAAGTGTCAACCTATAGGAGAAAAACCTTATCAGCGCAGCAGTGACTGGTGGCAGGTTTTTGCTTCTGTGAAACACTCAGCTGAAGAGCTTTCAACAATGCCATTGGATGCAATGATGGGACAGAAAGACCAAACTGGGGTCTGGAGCAAGAGTAATGCTTTAGCTGGGTCCAGGTTCAGAATCAATGTTGAGCTGAACTTTGCAGGTAAAGTTGTCAAGAATGCGTTTCCCATCCCGTCAGAATTCCAGAGAGGATCTAAATAAATTATCCCGGATTGATGCAAATAATTAAAACTCAAATGATTTGTAGAATGAAACTTCTGCAATTTCTTGACTTCTGAAATATTTCAGTAACTACGTGGGAATCTTCTATTTTGGTGTAGTCCAAACGCAATACTACACATTCTATATAAAGACATACACATGGCTTAAAAAGTAGTGTTAGCACTATTTAAATGCTTTAGCTTGTAAAAAAGTAATTCAAATAAATTACAAGCTCCATGAAATGCTCCAAGGAAGTCCAGATGAAAGTCTAATTTCAGAATGATTTACTCTCACTGAAAACATATTCCAGCAAAGCATGTCTGTTTTGACAAATTGGCATTTCCTAATGAAAAAATACTCATATTCCTTGCTATTCTGTCTGTTCTGCTTGTTGACCTGTTCATTTTTCATCTAAAGTTGCAAATTCCTCTTTAAGGAAATTTTTCTTCCCCCCACTCCATTGGAGACAAGTAAGCTGCAATTAACTTTTCCTAGTAAAATGCTAAAGGTAGACTCTTTAATCATGCATCTCACACAAAATGTGACTTGTCAGAAGAGATTTCAAGCTAGAGATATTGCCCATGAAAGAAAATGTAGTCATGTGCCAGGAACACAGAGATAGATTCACAAAGAAAAAAAAAAAAAAAACCAGTGAACGACTGAGCCAGTCTTCCAGAAGCATCATTTTGCTTTGGCCTGGGAAGTAAAACACCCAACATACCGTTTCCTCTCTTAAGTAAGAGGGGCAAGGATTAATCATCCCTTGAAAAAGTAATAAATTAAGCAAGTGGAATGCCAGCAATGCTCACTTTCAGGGGAAAGTTTATAGTGCTTATATCCTGTCTGCTTTACTTTAATAAAATGTAAAATACTTTCAAATAAACTATATTTAATGGACTAGGGATACATATCCTCTGGCACTTTCCCCTCCCCCCTGTGTTCACATCCTGGTTGCTGTATAATTCCGTATTTTTCATGTTGTGCAATTTCAGTGTTTGCTCTATCCTACTTGGCTCTTGGGGGCTGGATTTCCTGTTCAATCAGGGCAGTAACATTGCTTCTCTGGAAAGGAATGGTGGTGAGATCGGAAAGGTCCAAACTGTATCCCACAAGCTTGTTTTGCTATAGCTATATATTTTTTCAAAGTTGATGTTGTTCTTCATCAAAGAACACTAAAGCCCCTCCACAGGAAGCCAACACAAAAGCAACGTGTTCATGGTTGTGTTCTTTGTCAAAGATAATAATAGAAAATATAACTGGTTGACCCTACAGTAACTGACTAGTAGTCACAATTCAGCCCTCAGGATTATTTATTTACAGATCTTATTTATTATGGTTGTGCTCAAAAGATACCAAGGTGCCTTTCTGATAGCTCTTGGGAACGCCTTGAACAAGACAAGGAACCCACAGAAATAGGAAGCAGCAGCAGTGAAGGGAAATATTAATGAGGGCTGCCTATTCTCGGTGACAAGAACTTCATGTTAGAAAGCCTCTGGGTCACCAGGGTAGGAAAGGAAGAGCCCCAGACTCAGAGCTACTTTCAGTGACTTTGGAGGAAGGAAGCATGGACTGCAGGTTGGAGAACGACTCAGTAAGTCTATCAGGTGCCATCAACTACCCACGTGAAGCCTCTGCCACTGTCTCTGCTTTATTCCAGAGTCAACTTATTTTTAAAACCATAGAAACCTGATGTCTGTATTCAACAGTTGGACCCTAAGAGTGGAAACATTTTGCGATTGGCCAGTGGGGGAAAATTTGTTGGCTGCTTCTTCTTCTTCTGCACAACTTTGTAAAATACTGCTCTAAACCACTGGTGACAGCTCTCAAGAAAAAAGACAGACTTTGAATGTCACGAGGTCCAGGCTTATCATTTGAGTATGGAGAAAAGCAGATGGTTCAATATTCTTGATAGACACACATTCCTGATGCTCTTGCTCTGTGCCTGGCTCTTTGTGAGTTTGTCCCCTGAGAATATGATGCTCCTGCAGATGCACAGTTTCTCAACGGGGTGTTGCCTGCAACAACAGGCATCCTGAAGGGTCCTTCCCAGAGAATTTTCTCCCACACAGCACCAGAGGAGGTGGGTAGCATGTCCACATCGCTAGAGCTTGGTAGCTGCTGATGACAACAGGGGAAGGATTGAGTTCTTTGCTAGTATCTCCACATTCACCTATATGGAAAATATGCAGAATCCTACCAGGGTGTGCTGCCAAGCCAAAATATCCTGTGGGCAAAAAGGATGATTAGAAAGTTAGCCTCTCCTTCTACACTTTATCCAGTTGTCTGTGTTATGGGAAACTGTATTTAAAAGAAATGGGGAGGCAAGAATCCCTTCCGGTATCCTGGAGGCCTTATCATCTTTGTAAGGAGAAAAAACAGAACAGCTTTGAAAGGCAGCAGTTGTGTTTATTTCATTCTCTTCAGAAAGCTGTTAAATCTCCATGTACAGTGAGGTTAGTCCCTGGTTTTTTTCTGGCTATTTTGATGAATTAGCTAAGTCACTGGCAGATGCTGGCTGTGAGGGCTATGCTAAGACTCTTCCTCTGCCCTGACCTCTTTACTGCTGTGCTGTGTTCCCAGGGTGTGCTGTACCCTAAATCTGAGGGCTTTTTTTCACATCTCTCTTCTGATGGCTGCACCTCTGACATCTATAGCCTATGTTGGGCTTTAATAGCATTTGTGGCTTCAGGTAAAGGGTAACCCCACCCTGCTTTACAGTCATCCCAGACCTAAACCATCTAGGGACTTCTAGTTGAGATATAGGGGTTGTAGGTCGCACTAAAAGAGATTAAGGGAAGAAAGGCCAAAGATATATGTGGTTTTGTTTTTGTTTTTTTTTCCCTGTGACAGTCTGAAGAAGAAGACAACTGCTTGTTGGATGTCTTCTGATAAATGGCTTAGGGCTGTCCTTGGAGTGGGCTGAGAAAAGGCATAAGGAAGAAGTTGAAGTCCTGGGAGTCTTCTGCAGATGTGTAGGAAGTGACTTTTGGTTCATGAAGGGCCACATAACCAGTTAGAGACAAACTGAGGTAAATTCCACATCCGATGATGAAAGGATGATATGCCGGTGGTCAACAAGAACATGGTTACTCCTTCTGTCTCACCTCTATTAGAAGTGCAAGACTGCAGGCAGCATGTCTTTTACCATAGACATACCTGTGCTGTGAAAATGAAGAGTCTTGGACCTTCATTTTGGTGATTTTTCTAGCATAAGACTGATATTTTCCCTGTTGCGAGAGATTTAGGCCAGGTAATGTCCAGCTCAGTCCTTGCCAGCTATCTGTGTCTTTGTTGCTGCAGAAGGGCACATAGGGTACACGTCTCTTGCCCTTTAGAAATATGTTGCCCAGAGAAGCCAAAATATAACTAACAAGAAAAAAATGCTCTGCACAATAAAACAGAGTGCCATAAAAGTGTCAGCGCTTCCAAACCTTTCCCTGGTGGGTCACAGCAGAAATATCCACCGTTCCTCTGGGACGCGTCTCCTGCCATCTGCTTCTCATTCACTTTCCCCCTTGTGTCACCCCTTGGAAGGATTCTGGAAAGGAAGGCTTGGCACCCATTGCCAGGAGATTCGCATCCTTCATTTTGATTTGAAGGGTTCCCTCCTCTGAGGAAGAAGTTGGCATTATCCAGTGACACAAGTTAGAAAAGGAAAACAAAGGTATACACCCAGTTCTGCTGCAATTCTCAGACTGATTTCTGAGATTCAGGTGAAAGGCAAGCCAGTGTTTTTCCACTTGATGGCTAAGAAGTTTCTCTCTGGGGTCGAGTGGGAAACTTCTGTCTCTGTGGCTCATTTGTTTCAAAGCTGGCTTGGCCTGGCTGTGTGCTGGAGCTGGGAGAGGTTTTAGCACTTGTGAAGGTGACCTGTTGCCTCAGGGCAGCTCTTTAAGCATGAAGGCCGTTTCCAGACTCTTAGGTCGGCCCAGGACTGCAGGTTACAAAGTCCTTACTTGTCCCTTTTGCTGGTGCGGTGGTTCCCTTGCTGCCTCATGCCAATTCGGTTCACCAGGTGACATAGCAGAAAGTCACTGGCACAACCCTGCATCCTCGCTCTGGAGTGGGAAAGGGTTGAGTGATGTGGCTTTAGCAAACCCAAGCCCCACACTCTGTGGAAGAAAAGGGGGCTTTTAGTGCTGGTGTGTCTCATCTATCTCTGTCCCAACCTAGCCTGGGAGATCTTCTCCCTCTCATCACTGACAAAACTGTCAGCCTGCTGTCCTACAGACATGCCCTCCCAGCCTTTCAGCTGACCAGAGGAGGGGATTTCCTCCAGAAGGAGCCAGCCCAAGAAATCCTAGCTTTTCACCTACCCCATCCTGTCACTTTTCCTATCCCAGAACAGATGGGCATTACCTTCCAGCTAGATTCTGTCTTTGCAATTTGCCATCACATTTTTGGGGGCAAGGTAGTGGCAAACTCAGCCTGTACTTGTGTGTGTGTGTGTGTGTCACAGGGAGGCTTGATAAACCCCAGCACTGTCTGTAATTACACAAGGTTTTCCTGTGTTGCTGGCCACATAACTGTTGTGATTAGAGAAATGACAAAGATGTACTCAAAATACAATCAAATACCATCAGGCTTGCTATGACTCCTGCACAGTTTATCCATATATCTGCAGGAGCACAGCAAGGAAGGGGGATGTAACTCTTGCATGTCTGCAGTCTTGTCCTTGTTATCTCCTGCTGACAAAGCAGAAACTTTGAGGACAGTGCTTCTCATGAGGTGTGGTATTAGTGCAGCCTTGGTTTGCTTCATTCTTTGTCTTCTGGATGCATGAAAGCATTATTTATCTCTGGGATTTAGATCAGCATGGAGCTCAGCAGTCTCACTTGTGGAGCAAGCTCCCACTGTCCTGGCAACCAGGCAGCCGTCCTCATCCCAGAGAGCTTCTCCCCGTGCATGAGCCAGCAGCTTCCAGCAGGAAAATGGAAGGGAACAGAGATACAAAGTCTGCCTGGAGCAAGGAGGAAGGAGCACAAAGGAGGGAAGGGTAGGGAGCAGATGCCATCCATGTGCATTTGCTGGCTCCTTTTGGACGTGCTGTGATGAGCCCCCACGGCACATGCTGCACTCCCTCTTCTCACAGGGGAGCATGAGAGGGGAGACAAGCTCTTCTACACATACTCTCCATTTTGGCCTTCCCAGAAGCTGGAGATTGGTCTTGAACAGATGTCAGCAAGCCAGGCTGGCAAAATATGATCCTCCCTCTGGCGAAGAAGGACTAATTGTTGCTTACTGATCCCAGAAGGTCTGGGTTTCACGTAACTGTCTTGCAAGGGAATTAACTCTAACATTCGACAAGTGGTTAATTAAGGCCTTGTGCCTCATTACTGGCCTGTCCTGTGAACATAAGGGTGTTATGCAGCTGAGTAAGTGCCACTCATACGTGCTGAGAAGCTGGGACAATCTTTAACACATCCAGCATGAAAGATGTGTTTTACAGCTAGCAAGGAAGTTGCAGCTTCCCCTGCTGCCTGTGCAACAAGCAAGAATCACTTTCTATACCTGCCTCAAAGACTGGGCAGCTGTATGGGATGCTTCATGCACTGCGAATTGCAAGCTACCATCCTTACCCCACTGCTGAAGTGCAGTTAGCAAAGGACCTGAAACATTTTGCTCAGCCCTGATGCAAATAACCCCTCTCCCTCCCCTTCTGAGATTTTCATTTTAGAGCTAGGGAAAAATGCACTGAAGGAAGAGAGAATTCCTGGCAAGATCTGCAGCTGGCTGCCAACCAGAATCTGGGCTGCAGCAAGGCGACCAGTTTGAAACCAGACTGTCCCACATGGAGGACAGCACTTGGTGAATCCACTGGGATTTTATTCAAATGGCTGGGGAGGGTAGGCTCACCAGATGATGCCGATTAGCATAGCTCAGCATTACCCCTCTTTGTAAGCGCCAGGAAATCTGTCCTTTATTGTCTAAGCAACCAAATACACTCACACACACAATAGGTCTCTGGGAGGACTGGTGTTGATGACAGGTTTGAATGCTTGGTGCAAAAGCTTTTGTGCCCAGTGGACTTTTGCGCTCTTTCCTGAGATGCTTATTTGTATGTTTGTTTGTTTGCTTTTGTGAAAAATCTCAACAGCTTTTTACCTTGTGCAAACACAGATGATGATATCAACTCACATTTGTATCATACTTTTGTGTGGCTCTGTTTCTTTTTGCAAACAAACTCTTTCTAGGCCTGAGTCATCTGCCTTCAGTTTGAATATCATCTGGATGAATATTTAGACCATTAAGGTAAATGCACAGGCCCCAGTACCGCCTCCACCCCCCTCTCTTTTGTGCCCAGCCATTGGGCTATCTTTGTTGTCATGCAGCTTCAATCCTTCCCATTGCTCAGATTTTGGATTAAACAATAACAAATGCATATAAAAATTCAGCAGAGAAACTACTAATTGTATGAAGACATTGATGATGCAAGTCGCTTTCAGTCGTATAACCAATGAAGGCTGGCAGGAGGGGCTTTGTGGGTCAGGATCTGTAGCTGAGATTTCAGGGTTTCTCTCAACAGAGAAATGAGGAAATGCTGGGAATTGCAATGAGACTTGCAGGTGAGGAATTGCTTTTCATTGTGAAGTTGCTAGGGACAGCCACAGCATATCGAGGTCCTTAGTAAAACACAGGCCTAGCCCTCAAAACCCATGACTCTATTCCTAACTCTACTAATGCCTGCCTGTATTTGGGATGATTGTGTCCCTTCTCGTGGCCTCAGTTTCCCTCATCTGGGAAATCAGGATCCTGTTCCTCACCTCCTTTGTAAAGCACTCTGAGGTCTACCCATGGCAAGCACTATAGCATAAATTAGTAGCAGGAGTATTTTTGCTCCCAAGTGATATATTCAACTCAAATATTTACAAATGTTCAAAAGTCAAATATTTGAAAATCACAAGATATTTTTCCATGAATGCTAAAAGAAAAACCAAAATTGAACATATCTGTCTACTTTGCTGAACATTTGACTATGTGCAAACATTAGAGTAACTACAGCGTTAATTGCCTATCTGAAAGCATTAATTACCTTTAAAACCATATGTGATCATCTAGAGTTATTCTGCGTTTTGTGGACTTTTACCTTTATGAATATGAAAATGGTATTAAAATCAGCATCACAGTTTACAGGAATTTTATAGCTGGTACTGAGGATCTTTTTTCAGGCATTTGTTTTTCTCTTGCCTCCTTCTTTGAACCATTTTCCCTTGTGCAACATGACTATACATTGCTATAATTCAAAATATTGAACATAACAGTTTTTTGCATGCTTGCACAGCAATTGCTCTCTGTGCAAACTGGGAATATTAGACATTGGCCATCCACTGAAGCCAAGGGAAAGAACTTGGGTAAAGTTTGTCCTCCTTTTTTTATTGAGTCTTGGTGACCCTGGTGTGCTATTAAAAACTGTCCCAAATGTCTTACAGGAGAACAAGCAGTAAAACAGAGCAGTCTCTGAGATTTTGACCGAGCAAATTTCTGTGCCTGCTTGGGGTTACAGCCTGCCCCCAGCCCAGACTGCAACCATGATCATTGCTAATTGGAGGAGCAGAAGGGAAATGCAAAAACTGAGGGTTAACTTTTAAGGGAGTGGAGGGAAAAAGAGAAAAAAAAAATCTTCTTTTGCTTAGTGGGTAAAAATCAGAGTGTTTCTTCTTCCTCTCCTCCCTCCTCCCCAGTCAGGACAAAATAAATACTGTAATTTCTAATGAAATCAGGAAGGGGGTAATAGTTCCTGGAAGAGGAAGAGAGAGACTGTGAGGAGATCCCTGCCAATGGTGTTCAGTTACTACAGAGAGAGCACTGAGCAGCCCCAGGAAAGCACTTTGTGGGACAGATTCCTTTGGCTAACTCTGATCGGATTTCGCTTTTTCATTGGGCGACAAATTTTTTTCACTTTCTTGCTCTGCAGTGTGTTCCTACCATGCATTTTAAAGCTGGTTTGTCACAAACAGCCTCAGTCTGTCCTGTCTTGCATGCCTGCAGAACTAAACCCATCCTGTCCCTTTTTCTCTCCCTGCTGAGCTGCTCTGGGGGGTATATTGCCAGGAATCAACAGTGCTTCCTCAGAAATGTTAATGATAGCAATCAAAGCCTTGTTTGCAGGCCCCACACTGAGCCCTGGAAATTCTGGGAGTCAAATAATAGGGATGCCACCGCTAAAGATCAGAGGGAGCATCTGGGAGGGACTGCAGTGAGGACAGCAGCATGATCTACTATCTCTTTGTAGTCTGTGAACGCTGTGACTCCCAGCACTTCTAGTAAGTGATGCTGGAGCGTTTTACCCAGTCAGCGAACTCCACTGACATCTGTACGTTGCTACCCACCAGCAGATGAGCTCCACCGTTTTCCAGTTTAGTGGCTGGGGCCTGCAGCACGGTGAGGAAAATTTAGATCCTGACCTCTGTTGTTTTGCTGCAGTGCTATTTACTGCAGTGGCTGGTTTGAATTCCAGAGGGTGCTCGGCCATGGACCATTGTGTGCCAGATGCTGTAGAAATGCTAAAGCAAAAAAGACAGACTATGCCCCAAGGAGTTTACAACTGAAGCAGAAGAAAAGGGTTAAGACATTCTATAGATAGGTGGGGAGTAAGCACAAACGAGAGAATTACATGTTGGATATTGCTCAACATGATACTCGGCAGGATGTGATGTTCACGAAGATATAATAAAAGCCATTTGGAGAGCTAAAAGTGGAGTCTGGATACCTTCACTCCTCCTTTTGCTTTAACTCCAAAGTGAATTTCCTCTCTTTCTTACATCCTGGGATTTCTTTTAACCGTAGTGTTTAGCTTCTCTGAAGCTGTGAAGATTTTCTTTTTTCAGTCCAGCTGGAGCCATTTCCCCCAGTCAGCGTTTTGTGGAATATTCCTGGCCCATTCTAGTGACTCCTGTCTGGACAAATCATCCTCTTTCCAAACCTTTGCCAGCTATTCTCACAGGCTTGAAAACGCACAGAGGGCACAGGCCACCTCCATTAGCCTGGTTCTCCATGGTACTCTCTGGTACCACAGGCATAAGAGGGGATCCCTCTCCTCTGGGTCAGAAGAACATACTGCAAGACGGAGGCAATTCTTGGGACAGCAGGACGATGGCCTGTTGTGAGAAGGAGGTTTGAAGATGAGAAAAAGCAAATTAAATGTACTGTTAAGGATTTGTGTATCCATGCACTGTGGACAGGCAGGGTTTGAGCCCCAAGCTAATGTGACAGTATCCAGTGGCGCGCAGACCTGGAGTGCCGGGGGATTTTGCAAGTCATGGGTATGACAGTGACAAGCGGAGCAGGGAAGGCAGGAAGAGGAGGGGGAAGGCTTCACTCCAACATGCATGTGCAATGCACACACCCCCCCTGTTACAGTCCCGAGCTTTGGAAAGGATTAAAGACACACACTTGTTCCATTAACTGAAGTACAGAACAGGGAGGTGTGTGTACAGGAGTGAGGAAGGGAGGGAGAGCAGAAATAACGCTGTGCATTAATGAGATAAGAACTAGACAAGGACAAATAATATATCGTTACACCCCAGAGACAAAAGGGCAGCTTCCAGAGGGCTGAGGCTTACACTCTAATCATCTTGACTTTGTAATGTTATACAAGTAGGGGCACATTCTGTGGCTTGGGAGACTTTGCTGAGTAAAACCCTGCAAGCCACAGAAAAATGCTTAAGCAGCCTTTTAAAGCCTGGCAATGATCCAGCCCTCTTCCTTCCCCATACCCCCCTTCCTCTACCTCCACCCCACTGCCGTAACCCAGCCAGAGAAGCAGGAAAACCCTTGAGACAGACAATCTTTATTGGTGACGATATAAAAAGCTTTCAAAGACAATAGGAAGATTAAAGCATTAGGGCCAGTTGCTGGGTTCTTGTAAGTGAGCAGGGTGGCAACAAAATATTTAAGCTCCCACGTAGCCAAAGGCTTTGTGTTCAGTGAGAAAAGGGGGAGCGGTTAGGAGGGAAGGGCTCCTGACCACAAGATTTGACTTGGTTCTTGATGCAGTGGGGCTCGGCCCCTGCATGCTTCCCCCTAGCTACTGGTAGAGGCGGGGAGAGGATGGAGGAAAGAGTCAGGCAATGATGAGCAGCATCTTGATAGGCTGTGACCTTGGCACACAAAGGCCATCTTGCAGCAACCCTCACTCCTAAATGTGCCACCCCTACAGTCCAGATCTGAACATGCTGCCCTTGCTGCTGCTGCTATTTCAGGAGGTGGCAGCCCCCTCCACGTTTGCCTGGAGCCACCAGCCTGTAATTTGAAACAGCAAAATCCCTTTTGGTTGAACTTCCCACTTCAGGATAAGGCAGGGTCTGTTCTCTCTCAGCTGCACAGTCACTCAGCACTTCCCCAGCTCCTATCTGCAGAGCCCCAGCTCTCAACTCCTTAGGGTATGTGCAGCACAGTCAGCTCCTGCCTGCACCAGTTGCTCTCCCCTGCCCTGCCATCAACTGCAGCCTGCTCAGATTGCAGGGCTGATGTACACCACCCTCTTGCTGGCACTGGTGCTGTTGGAGGGTATGGTTGCCAACGGGAAGCAAATTTTAACGGCATGAGGTGGAGATGTACCCATCCAGAAAAAAAGAAAAAAAAGTCCAGGTATATGCTGGACCAGTCAGAATTTGTGCAGAGCTGGGTGGAGAACGGAAACTAGAAAGCCTGATCTGGTTCCTCCAGCCTGACTCTGATGCTGAGTGAGTCTGGCAGGACTAAAATCACCCTGAACGGTGGTCACCTCAGGTGAGTTTCCTCACAGTTCCTGCTAGCAGTCCTGCTGCAAGCCAGGATTGTCATAGCTAGCAGGAGTTTCACATGTCTGTGGGCAAGTATTTTCTGAAAGGTTACTGCTGTTGATGTTCTGAGGATCCTCTTGGAAAATCTGTGAGAGGAGAAAAATAGGAGACACTGCTTAGCTGTGAAATTGTGAATGGACTGTACTCAGGGTGAGCAGGTCATAGGTATCCAGGGACTGGACTATAGATGCACAAAGTGTTTGGATTGTTTTTTAGAACAGTAAAATAAGCTGTCAAACACTCCACAGACAGGAAAGAAAAAACACAAGACAAGGGAAAGAGTCAGACATGCCCCATGCAGCTGAAAATTTCACCAGAACATGTAATTTTGGAAGACATCTGCGTTTCTTCAGTCAGGAGAAGAGTAGGTGATGATTTAATCCCAAACTACTACATTTTCCCTGGTTTCAGAACCAATGCCCTATCTTCTTAACACCCAAGGACTTTTTGCTCCTGTAGAATATGTCCCAGTTAAAAAAAAAAATAAAAAAACTTATTTTTTGTCATTGATTTCCAAAGACCTGCTTTACCTTTCTGATAATTTTAGCTCTTCTTTTCTTTGTTGAAGGAGGAAGGGGCACTTTTCTGCTTTTGGGCTGTGGTTTATTGAAAATTGTTGGACTTGCCCTTGTCTCAGCTTTCATGGTGGTCTCAGTTCTGAGTGCCTGATCTGTGTGTAAATCTCCTGTACCAAACTAGATCTTCAGTGGCTACTTTTCATGTTTTTTCATTCATAGGTTGATGTGCCCTAGAGTTTGCCTCCATCCCTCCCTCCTTTCTGCTCGCTCTCCCTCCCCATACTCTTACCATCATCTAAGCTAAGAGAACATATTCCTGTTGTCTACTCTTTATTCTTATACTCATGATAATGTTCTTAAGAGCCAGCACACTTTCCAGTTATGATTAAGCATTGCAAAGAGCAGGAGGAGAGATTGGAGTAGTAGAACATCTTAGTTGGGGAAGGCTTAAATAAATAGGCATGCATTTCTGCATGTTTACACTGCAGGAGGCAAGAAGGAAGTCACTGGATGTGCAAATGGATCTCAAGGTGGTGAGGTTTGGGAGGGTTCTCATATTCTGTGAGGATTTGTTTCAAAGTGTTGGTCCCACTCACAGAAAAAATTCAGTGTCTGTTCCACATGAAAGTTATCCTTATGGTAGAAAGCTGTGTGGTTCCAGGGGAACGAAGTTGTCAGATATGTTTCACCTTTTGCTAGTAGCACTGCTATGGCTGTGATGGCAAAGGAGATCATTGGTACAAGATTTACCTAGAGAAGGAGAGATTTTCTAACTATAACTACTTCTTGATGCTACATGTCTGGTTTCTCAGCCCGAATCCTCCAGGGAGCCTTACAAAATAACCTAGAAATCTGTGCTGGAAAGCTAAAATCCATAATTCTACCCTATACCAAAAATTGGTGACTCCAGAAGAGTTTCTTGGTGTCTCACATAATATACATATATAAAATCATAATTTAACCTGCATATTGCCAATATAAGACTTTGGTATCTCATAGGCATTAAATGCATGCTAGGGGACAGACAAAGACCAGTGCCAACCTAATCAACTTTAATTTTGCGAGCATCATTTTTTCTTCAAGACCTGAAGGTTCCTTTCTCTCAGAGCATCTAATTGATCCTGACTAGCATGTAGTAATGGCTCAAAGAAATTGCATGTCCCATTGGTGCTTGAGAAATTATCAGCGTTTCTGAAGAGATGGTCATAATTTTCATTCCCAGCTGTTCAAGTCAATTGCTACTTTATACCAGTTTTTCCCAAAAGATAATGGCTTGCACATTCAGAAAACAATCTTCTTTTGTTTGAAATTTCCAAAATGATGAGGCCTTCGTATCCTGGTATATTTCTTGGCAGCAATCCATCTGATACATGGTGCAGGAATGAATAACTAACACCAGGTTGTTTTCTGCCAGGAGCTTGCATCTCCTGAACAATTATCAATAGGTTAAACCACTGCTATAGGAGGCTTGCAACCTATCTGTCCAAATTGTTCCTAATAAGTTGTTGATTGGTCGATACAAAGTTTAAGGTGCAGAAAATCAGCATGGAGGCTGCAAACAGCTGTTACTTCTTGTTTCCTGCCCTCAGCTTGGTCTTGAACTAGTTTCAGCTTCAACAGCCTGTTCTTTGGGATGGATTCATCCACATGTGAATTCAGAGATATTCAAATGGTGGCTTCAGTTCTGGATTTGGACTCAACAAATTTAGATTAAGATGTTGCAAATTTTGTTTAAAAACCTTGTTTAAAAACATTGACAAAATACTGATGAAAAAGTAGAATGGCAATATTCTCATGACTTCTTCACTAGTAATACGGCAGGACAGATGAAGACTGTAACTCAGTTTTTTGTGACATTAGGAGCTGAGAACATCCTCCTTTTTCATATGTGAGCTGAGAAAATTGGGACTGGAAACAGTTGAGAAGAAATAAATCAAAAGTCACGCAGTGTCACTTTTTGGAGGTAGTAATTTTTTCTGATCGCAGCCATAACCACACTTCAAACTCTGCTTCAGTCCTGGATCCATTTGGAAATTTAAGAACAAACTTATCAAGGGGGGAGGAGAGCAGAGGAATCTTTTTGGTAAGTGACTCACTTCAGGCAAGATGATTTATCATGTGAAGTGTATTGTGACACAAACAGCAAGGGATCAACAGTGAGATATTGCATGTGAAGTGTTTCCATATTTTCTTAGGCTACCAAGTGGTTATGTGCTGGGATCATTCTGTTAACCAGTAACAGGCAGCAGGGTGAAAATGTGTTGCTATTTTTTAATGGTATTTCAGAAACTGGACATGGTGGTGACTGAGGAATGATAGTTGCATCAGCTCCCTTTGAAAAGGTTAGTCTTGCTATTCTTAAGTACTTTATTTTAAGTATCCTTTTTTTTGTATCCAGCTCAGTGCCAGAGGTCCTGATGTTGTGCATGGAAATACAACACTATGTATAGTACATCACCACAGATATGTCCCACACTTTCCTTTCTAAGGTCACACAGCACTGGCAACACACAAAGCCACGGTAGCTGGAGATGGAAAAGAACCTAATTAGCTCATCTGTCTCCTTTGAAGGCTAACTCCTTGCCAAATATTTTTTAGGAATTTAGTCCAATCTAACTGAAATGTTCCAAGCATTTAAGATCTCCTCTTATCTCCTGGGAGACAACTTAAAGGTCAAATACATATCAAAAAACACTATGATAATGTTTAAGCCACAAATTCCACTTCTTAACTTCACCTTTTCACTAGGAGCTCTGCTCCCCGGGGCTACCCTAAGTAATTCCTTTCTTTCCTTGACCCTTTCATGCCCTTCACAAGATTAGTGTAGTGCTATTTATAAACTCTTCAAGGCAGAGGCTGGATTTTCATTTGTCCTGGTGCTGCAGAAAAACCATGCAAATTATCACCACAAAAGGCTAGAATTAATATCTTCAACTTCCCAAGAATGGTGTGGGGTTGTTTTTTTTCTCCAATAAACTTTTTAACTGAACATTTTATATGAAGCTAATGCAGAATTCAGAAATAATCACTGAGTGGGGCAGTGGAAAGTCACATGATTCCAGTTTCCTAGCTGCTGGCCATGGACACTCAGTTTCATTTGGCCTGTCATGAACCATCTTTTTAAACTTCTCACTGCATAGTAAAGGCAACAGGATCCTGTGAATCTGCAGAACACTCAGTGTGACCTGGAATGTTACTAACAGTCTTTCAGCGACAGTCTGGGAATCACCTTCCATCTACAGAGTTATTATCTGCTCAGCTCCATCACAAGGTCTTGCTTAAACCTGCAGTGACCCATTTGACATGGCACTCCTGTCTAATTTTCCATCTGCTTTCCATGATTTACCTTCTTGATGCCGTTGCCAGCTGCAGCTGGATGCATCCTGAAGTTTCTTGTTCATATATAGGTAGTACTTAAAAGGGGAAAGTGCATGGAGTTAAGCCTGACATTTTTTTCTTTTTCTTGATGCCAGCATACTGCTAAAGCAGCTGGGGCTACAGGCATTGTGACCACATGAAAGACTTTGGCTTGGGTTCCTGCCTCTTAAAGAGGTAAGGCACAAGATATGTGTAATCAATGTCCAGCCAAGCATCTACAGTACAGCTACAACTCTGGAATTGAATCTTCCTTCCTTCTCAAGAGATATCTGAAAGAGTCCTAAAGGGCTACCAAGGACTACTATTTACCCCCTATTTGTCCAGGGGAAAAGAGGGTATGGGTGGCTGGAGACAAACCAGGTGACTATCAGTGGAGGAGCCTCTCATGTGGCTGTGGTTGGAGCCCGCACCGTGTCCCTCCCAGTTTTCACTACTACCTTGAGCAAAGTCTGCTGATAGCATTAACAGCAGTATATGAGCACTCTGAGGACAGGAAAGCATTAAGTCAGTAGCGTTCCTCACAGAGTTACAGCCTCATTTCCATGAGACCATCATGACCCCTTATGTCTAATAGTTACCCTATAAAAGATCAGAAGGAATGGATCCTTCTTTGTGTCATTATCAGCGTGACTTTTGTTCCACAGCCAAGCTTAAAACATCTCCTAGTTGGATCTGTCAAAATGCTCCTGTTGTATTGAGTTCTTGTTTCAAAGAAAGGGTGCTAGCACACAACTCCTTCTAAACTTGTGTTGTTCTGTTTTCTGTGTTTGATATATTTAGAGTTCATGCCTAAATCAACTTCTCTGAGGGTTAGTCACTGAGCTGGGGGAGTCAGCTTTTTCCTTGCATGCTAGTACCTGGATGCTGGAAATACTGCCAGGTGATTAGATTTCATATTTGTTTCTCCCTGTGCATAACTCACCGAGGTATCAAAAGCAGTTACAGGGAGATACACAGCCTTACAAATACCACGAGTGAGGTATTTAATTTGGGTGTGCCCTAATCAGTCTATTTCCAGCCTTATTTGGGGTCCTTTGTGGGGATTCTTTAGGAATCAGGAGGTTCAATCCTCAGAGAAACTAACTGAAAGATAATTTTGTAAGGGGAAAATGCACATGGGGATTCATTAGGGACCACCCAGTGCATTTGTGATCTAGTAGCACAATATGCAGCTCTCCAGAGACAGAGAAACCAGAGTGCATCCCTTCTTGCACCACTGCTGAAGGCATGGCCTTCACAAGCAAACCCAAGGGAAGCAATGCCACGTGAATACTCAAACTGAGGTGCAGGAGGTAGTGTCATTACATTGTGTTCAGCAGCTAGAATGTGTTTTTAAACAAAAATTGCTATGAATTAACATAACAGTCAAGCTTGAGACCCAAACTGCATATGTAGGCCTGCTCTGGGCTCTGCTACAAGTGCAGAGAGAGATGACCTGTTGTAATATCTTTTAAACTTTTTGTGAGCTCAGGAAAAGCTGCTCAGGGAATTTCCTAAAAAGCATTGATTACTATTAGAATTTGTAGATTCATCCAAATTAATGAATTTTGGGGGAAAGAGCTGTTTTTGACCACGGTCTGCATTTGAAAGTGAAAAATACTTTTGAGATTTGTTGAAACATCCCATTCCAGCATTTTCAAAATGAAAAGAAGGTGGGAGGTTGTTTGGTTCAAAACTACTCTCTGGCTGAGCTGTTTTTATATATTAAAAGAAAAACAAGGTTTAAAATTGGAGTAGAACCAACACTGAAATGTTTCGACTGATGCAACGTGAATAATTCTTAAATAGTTGTTTTTTGAACATGAGATTTTTGGCTTTGTCCTTGTTTAGAGTGGGAAAGAAAAAATTAAAAATCTTGAGAGCTTTGGTGAGAGAAAGTTCCATATGTACTCTGCTTATAGACAGCATAGAAATGAAATACTTCTAAAACACATCTTGTAAAATGCTCAAACAATGACCAAACATTGCTTAAAAATCAAGAGCACACCACTGGAGATATACATACTGGCTTTTTGTATAACATTGATCCTATAAATGCCTTATTGTGATGCTAAAACAGCTTGTCTGAAAAGAAGACAATACTAAAGGTAGCTGAGTTGCTAATATTTAACTTGCTTTTGTTCAGATCTACTTCATCCGTACCTGAATAAACAATGGCCATTTCTTCAATGACAGATAGCCATTTGCTGTCATTATCCATGACAGCATTCACATGAGCAATCTGTAACAAACAGGTAAGGTTATAAGGTGGCTGTGTGCACTTTCTGTGACTTTTTCTCTTTCACCTCCTCTTCTGTTGGGGTCACTGCCCTGGCCAAGTGCATTACCTCCAAGGTCTGAGTCACAGCAACAGTGCTCTCCAGATGTCTTCAACTCAAGCCTTTTATTCCAAGTTATTAAGATTTTATTTGACAGGCTTTATGGGAGCATTTCAGGGAGTCTTGACTACACAACTAGTGAGGATTTTATTCCTGCTCCCAGGACACCCTCCTGCTCCCCTGACAGAGGCCCTCAGGATTTTGTATGAGGTCATCCCAGTGCTACCAAGGTCTGTAGCACTGTGAATTAATGCACTGAGCCTAAGGGGTTGGGGCAGGGTTGTTGGTCTTTCTAGGCTAGCATGGACAGACAGAAGACCAAGGAAACCTTCTTTGTAAAAGGGAAAGTCCTCTCCCCAAACTTTTACTCTGGGCAATTAATCTCTCTTTAGTCTATGGACTGTCTCAGTAGGACAAATAAACTTGCCTGTTTCAGGCTGGGTTGAGCCATTATACTGAGAGAATAATCTCTTCCTTTGACTTCTCAGGGAGCCTAGCTGAGTGGCTTAACCTACACGCCTAACCTTGGATCCATTAGTGCATTATGAGATAAAGCGAAGAAACATAAACCCCTTTCACTCATCCTGCCATCAAACAGCTCTTTTCAGCCAGTCTTTCTGTTCTTTTCTTTTTCACCTTTCCTCAGAGAGCTCTTTAGAAGCATGTAGACCTAGTCTGACAATATCATATCATACTGAAAGTCACAAAACCCTTTAAACATATTAATAGACCCACAAAACCTACTGTGCTTAGAGAGAAATGCATGCCTTGGCTGTTCTAACTGAACTGAGGTTTTGGGGTTGAATCGCACAATACTTACAGGAAACAGGAGTTTATCATTAGCTTCGACAGGGAAACCAAAGCCTTGGTCATGGGGAGAAAAGATATTTGGCCAAGGGGATTGCATCCTAGAAAGTGGTGTCTCTGAGAGAGATTATCATAGATATGCTACCAGCATATCTGTGTTAGGGTCTTTGTGGTCAAATAGCTTAGGTTCTGAAGGAGATAAATAGAAGTGCCAAGGAAAAGGAGGAAGTGGCATTATTATAGTAAAAGTGATACTGGAACATTGTATCCAGTTTGGGAGTTCAGACTAGACTTTTCATTAAAGGAAATAAGAAATAAGAAAAAGATTTTATATCCTATGCAACAGCCATTGGCATTCCTGTGGGGCTGCAAAGGACACTTGTGAGCAAGATCTCTTCAGCTTGCGTTAAAAAGGTAGTGGGGTGGGTGCTGCTCCAAGCTAAATGGTAGGAACTGCACGGCTACAGTACCGTGACCACATCAGATGATGCAGATGTATGCATTGTTTCCACCAGTTTTACCAGGTTGCCTGTGGGAAACCTTGTAAATGTTCATGTAAGATTTTGGCCTAGCTGAAGATTTTGGCTTTTAACACATGTAGAAGTAGGATGAAATAAACTGAGGAATGATTTAAAGAGAGATTTTAATAGGAGAACAGGCAGGATTTTCTTGTTGAAGGGTAAAATTGGTTGCTTGCAAAGTAGGTATAAAGGTTACCAAGCAGTATGGTATGGGATCAAAGAAATCTCCAGCATTCCCATTCTTTTCATTTTGAAAATGCTGGAATGGGATGTTTCAACAAATCTCAAAAGTATTTTTCACTTTCAAATGCAGACCCAACTCATCCGTTTGCTGTGTTACTGCATGGGTAGGGAAACCCTAGCCTATGCAAGCAGGGCATGATTTTGATTAAAAATAGATACTGGCACTTGGGTGCTATAAGAAACGAAAAGCCTCTGAGCTCTCCAAGAGACAGGTCATTCATTGTTCTGTATGACTTATTGTTTTCTTTTGAAGCCATCGCTTTCTTGCTAGCCTGGCCAAATTATAAATTAATTACATGAACAACAGGAGAAAAAGAAAATTTGGACCTGATGTTCAGCTGATTGTCAAATCGTCCTCATCCCACTGAAATGAGTGGCAATTTACACCATCACGGATCTCAGCACCCACAGGTTCTTGCATTGCAAATACACATGGTGACAGTGACAATAAATTAGGAGACTTTCCGGATGAATTGTTTCTTCCTCTGAAAACTCTAAGATTTACTCAAGATAAAGTATAAATATTATTGTCTATATTATTTCAGTTTGGTTTGCTTGCATTGCAGTTCTTTTTATGATTTTGTAATTAAGAAAGTTCTGAATCCTCAAAGGTGCTAGGCCAAATTTTCCTGCAGTGATAACAAACAGCCAGATTGACCCAAGATACCAGAAAATGAGGTAATTTGTCAGGCTGGGAACACAGTCTGTGATATCAAAGCAGGGGGATCTCATGGCAGACCCTGCTTTGAGCAGGGGGTTGGAACAGAGCCCTCCTAAAGTCTCTTTGAGCTTAAATTGTTCTGTGTTTCTGTGATCCTAAAAATTTAAGTATCATGCACCCTTTGTACCTCCCGTGCTTTTATTTCATTACTCTGTTGCTCTTGCAGCAACTCACCTTGCTCAGAGACAGATGTTGAAGAGATGCTGAATGTACTTTCTTACTGATGTACAAGGAGTTGCAGAAAGGAAAAAAAAGTCTCTCTGTGATCCTCAAAGCCAGATGCAAGTGCAGTATGAGATATTTAAGCCCAAAACTGTGCAGCTACCAGTGTGTAGCTGCTTCCTTGCTGGAACCCCAGCCCCCCCCAGGGATGGAGCTGAAGGAATACTTTCTAGCCCTTTACATTTCAGAGCTGTGTTGCTGCAAGAGTTGATGAATAGCCTTCATTGTGGACACTCCTTCCCTGCCGCGGCTCCCACCCTTGTCTCAACATTCCCATCTGGATATAAATCTTGCTTTTCCCTGTCCCCTTCCCCCACTCTCCTCTTCTTCTGCCCCTGCAGCCCCCTCCAGACCTTCCCCTCCCCTTTACCTTCTGTGGAAAGCTGGAAAGCTGATAAATAAATCATACCTGCCTCACTGACCAGGGTGATAGTCACCCAATCCATAACTACTACACGGTTTCCTTTGCCAAATGTTGGAAAATGAAAAACACACTGTCCTTTTGAACAGATCAGCATCTGTGTACGTATAGAACTGTTATTGTGGGACTACCAGCATATCTGTGTCAGGGTCTATCATTTTCCACCACGTACTGACCCAGGCAAAAGCTTTCATTGAGCATGACTTACAATTCACTGAGGGACTCACTGTTGACTCAGGCCATTACTATTATTTTGTAAATATTCCCTGGTCTCTGCCAAAAGAAAAAAATCCAGGAAAAAACCTGCTATAATTGAAAGCTACATTAACTTTTCCAACTTTGCCACCATACTGAAAACCATTTAAAAGATGAGCTTCAAATAGACTCCTATAGGCAAATATTTTTGTGCTTTTACACTGCAGACCTTGGAAAGGCATTTGAAGAGCAAAGGAGAGATTGTGGAGTTTGTGCCAAATTTTTGAACTAGCCCTGAAAACTGCATCTGCCCTGCATTCTTGATCAGCTCTGGATCTTTCTTCTACAGCAAGTGGAAAGGACCCATCTCTGATATTCTGAGGCAGTGTTCACAGCCTGGTTTTGAAGTTCCAGGCCAATGTCTGGTGATGTGCATTAGTCAAATAGTTGCAGGGAATTAAAGAAAAATTGAACCTGGGAAGGGGCATGATGTGGAGAAAGTGTAATTTGGAAAAGGACATTTGTGTTGCATCTTTTCTTAACTGCAAGAGGTGCTAGGCTGCAGAACAGTCTCTGGAGACAAGTGGTGGATGAGGTATTAGTTGGGCTATTTTAAAAGATGACTGAACACTACCGTGGTGGAAAGAGGGAACATGTTGCATTACTTGTAGGTCCTGCTACAGTGAATTACGTGTTCATGTACAGCTTGTTACAACTGCTGTTCCAGGAAACAGGGTGGTGTGTACCTAGGAAATGGACAAATTGCAAGAATTTGTGATTCCACATCACTGGTGTGCTGCATCATGTGAGAAGCTGGCTTACATAGTCCCGAAATCTGCTTCCACTTGCAATGAGATAACAGAGGAAAGTAAAGCCAAATGGAATATGCTGGTCTACAAGAATAATTTGAATTTGGCCTTGGGCCTTTCGTCTAATTATGCGACATTCAAGCAATGAGGCAAAGTGGAGCCTTCCTTTAACTCAGTGACCCACCAAAGACAACTTTCATCAACATCTGTGAGGGGGATACTGGTAGATCCAAATGAAGACTTCAGTTCCAAAGTAGACTCGGTCATCCCCTGCAAGTACCTCTCTTCTTTTTTAGCCTAGAGAAGGAATCTGGGACAATTATGCTCCTAATTTGGAAGTTTAGGTAGGTCAAATGAGCATGAGTGAAAATTTTGTGAAAATTTGCTTGCCAGTGTAAGGGCAGTTGAAGTCCATCTGGCCCCAGTTTTCTGGTGTGAAGTTTCCTCAGCAGTTCTTTGCTCAGCCCTGTGCATGTTTTTGCTGCTTTTGCTTTCAATCAGAATTTATTTAGAAAGACGGCACTTTGGTACAGATACAACATCAGCAGCTGAGTGGCTACACTGAGACAGTTACTGAGCTCAGCACAGCAGCCCAGGTAGTGACACTGCTTTACACCATCTGAGGACTGGGTCCAATTTAATAGGACAATCTTTCCCTGGTTTCGGAGGCTGGGAAGAGGGGGTGTCATTTTATTTGTTATTCCCTGGTGGATGTTCAGAAACAGACTGTACTTTTCTGGAATGCACAGGATTTTCTGTGTGGCGACTTGCAACGTAATTGTAAGCAGGCAAAGAAATGTGTGCATGCAAGCACACAGACATATACACACACGTGCACACAGGCACACCTCAGCCCGCTGGGCAGCCTGCCCACTTAGCACTTGATGCTGCAAGTCATGATGATTAGCAGAGTTTCCTCCTGCAACCTGCTTGATAAGAGGAAGACCATCATATACAGATACACCTTCAGTGTGAGCATAACAGTATTTACTTTGTTCTGACCAGGCCCTTACAAGATCCGTTTGCTGTGACAGCTGACAAAAGAAGGGAGAAACAAAACATTAATAAAAGGTGATGTTTTGAGGTGAAAATGTCAGGAATGCAAAAAAATAAAATAAAAAAAATTGGTAAATACAGTCATGAGGAAATAAGGTGCCAATGTAGTTTCTGTCTCCCTTCCTGGTTAAGCTAGCAGCCATTTTATTTCTGCCATTAAGGTTCAGGATGCAATCTCAGTTGTGCTCTTGCCACTCTGCATGATCTCCTCAGCAGTCAGGCAAAGTCACTGGAGTTGCTTGAGGCTTATACTGGACGAGGAGACACTGAGATTTATTTCCCAGCCTCTTCCCTCACATCCCTATGGTAGTTATCTGACATCTGTCTGTAACACCTCCACATGAAGAAAACCAGCGCCTGCCACGAGCTAAACTTTCCATCAAACCTACGGGTCTAGCGAGGGAGTTGTCTGTGTAGCTGTTGGCTCACTTGAACACATCCCACTTCAAAATGCAGGAGCACATTGAACATCAAGGTCTAGCCATCCTTCTGGGGCTCTGAGGATGGGTTACATCTGCTCCACATGCACACAGCATTGCCCAGTCAGGAGGATGATGAGGAGGTGATGTTTGGAGACTTGAGGCTGGTCTCAGCCCATATGCTGACCTGAAGCATAATCTTTAAGTCATTCCTTTTTCTGTTCAACTTTGATTTTTGATGGCTTGTGAGCAGAAAGTTTTTACCCTGTGATGTGCTGGAGCCATTTCAGCTTGGTCCAGATCTAAGTGATCTACGGCAATTCTCCAGACATCAGCTGTGCCAGTGGGCAGTGGAAGGGACAGAGCTATTGATCTTCAAAACTGCACAGACTTGTGCTTTGTCGAGTGGCAGCACAGGCCTGCTGGCACAAAGCAGCAGAGTATGCATATACAGGTGGGTCACGCAGTTTCTGGGAACTGGGAATTACAGACAGGAGGACAACTTTCCGCAGCACAATTTGCTGTTCGGCATAGTCTTCTAAAGGAAGTGCTGGAAGCAGTATTAGTAAACAAAGGAACTGCACTAGCTGTCCCTGCATCTTTGATAGATAACATCAAGCTTACCCTCACTGCAGCAGAATCAAATGTGCACAGAAGCTCTGAACCAGACTTTTTCATCCAATTATATTCTGGCTGACAAAAGAACCCCATCCCCCAAAACAGCTGGGGTCTAAATTTGACGTTAGTGCCTGGGAACTCATAAAAGCTTTGAGTTTCTTGGTTGCCTCCAGAGGACGCTTAAAGTGGCTAGAACTTATCAGAGCACAGGACAGTCTTATCATGAAGGCTAAATTTCCTGCCCAAGGCTGCATTAATGCAGTTTCCAGGTCTCCTTTAGTCTTCCTACTTTACTGTCATGCCAATGTCAGGTGTTAGCCTTAAAGATAACTGTTCTTACCCTCTTCATCACCTCTTAGAGGAGCAGAACACCACAGCCAGTGCTTCTCATGCTAAGCCAATATCTCCAGAAAGAGTAAGTTGATGCATGAGCAGCTGAACTATTGAAGCCAGATTTCCTGTGGAATCGTGTCCTCTTTTCCAGATGTTCCTTTCTTCTACCTCCTCCATAATAACCTCATGTTTCTTACGTCCTTTCCACCTGGCAAGAGATGATGTGCACTGAGGCTAATCCAGTGTGCCTTGAGAAAGTCAGAAAGATATGATCTTTGCATTCCAATCAATCTAGGGGAAATGATTGCTCATAAAACAAATTGCCATGGGGAAAAGATGGTTCTTTCTATTGGGGTGGATATAAATGACAATTTGATAGTTGCTCTTCCTTGTGTTGTTCCCTTTCGCTTTGTTTGTATAAAGCATTAATGTGAGCTTTTATTTATTTAAGCATAATCAAACATATTTATTTGAATGTCTAAATGAATCAAATGATTCATCTGAAACACAACTTTTATTTTTACCTCATTGAAACGTGTTTTCATTTACTGGACAGCATACTTTGATATTACAACAATGAAAACTTTCAATGGTCCCCTGTTAAAATTTTTAGTGTGTTCTTTTCACAAGACATTTCTCAATGTTGGCTTTCTATTCCAGTTTGGAATACAAACTCTCCTCTTTCAAATGCCAGAGTATCCTAAGGAAAGGAAATTCTGGTTTCTGACCAGCTATAATTATAATCCAAAAGCAGCAAATATTTCATCAGGAAAATAATAGTAGTAACATTGGGTTTCTAGCAGGGAGGAGTGGTAGTTAATAAAAGTGACTGGGAAACGATTGAAAACCAGCTAGTAAATCCAATCTGGCTTCATTCTCCAGATATAACCTTGAGGTGAAGACCATGGCAAAACATCTCACAAAGGGCTGATCTCCATCTTTCCTACTGTTTGAATGTCTTGAGAATGGCTACCTAAGGCTGCATGTTCAGAGACACAGCTTCACCTTCATTATCTTTCCAATTTGGGGCTCACATTTGAAGTGAGAGGTGCTTTTCATGGGGCTCATCTCTAATCAGGTAAAAACCTATATTCCTTGGGCTTCAGAGCCCTGCAGTGGCATGGAGCTTCACCTTAGTGGTGGTGTCCAGAGAGGAACAGCAATGTCAGGGCACTTTTCAGGAGAAAGTGTGCTGGGATTCTCCCTTATCATTTTGCTTCCTGTACCCCATGCATCAGGATTTTTTTTATTTCTTTTTTTTTCAGTATAGTCTAAGTTTTCCTAAAGCAATGCATTGTGACTTTGATTTCATTTATTTATTACCAATGCAGTGTTTAAGTGTTTGAACCTTGAATATAGCCAATTAACTTTTTCAGTAAATGTTTCTGCTTCCTATCTGAGAAGGAGCTTCCAGGTTTTGGGTTGAAATCACTGTTTCAGTTGTCTGTAAAACTTCACTCTATGTATTCTTTGCCTGTGTGCTTCTTTCAAAAAATTGTGTGAATCCTCTTTACTTGCTAAAAAAATAAAATAGACTGTCCTTTTAAGATTGGTAAATTGTCTCACAGTTTTAGTTAGTCTGGCTATGAGGAAAAAAACAATTGCTAAACTGAGAAATATATATGTATGTAGGTGTATGGGATTTTATGTACATGTGTGTGAGTATTTATAAATATATTTTTAAAATATTAAAACTTGACTTTTTCACTGGAAAAGCTGGAAACTGTAGACAACAGACAAAAAAGTGCTGTGTGGAAATTCTTTCTTCTTTCCTCTTAAACCCCCCCGAATGTATTTTGAGAAATAATAATAATAAAGCAGTGCTTGAGACCTGAGTTAAAAAGCTTATTTAGGCTGAAGCAAAAAATGTAGTTTCATGAATCTACTTCCAACATATTGGATCATTTCTGCACATCAGAAATCCATCGTGTAATATTGTGGCCTCTTGCACAAGACAGGCTCAGGAACAATGCAGCAGGGAAGCTTATCAGTCAGCAGGACAAGTGTCCAGTATATTGACAGCATCAAACGAAATTTTGGAGTGGGGTAGGGATGCTGCTCTTAATGCTTGGAGTAACATGAGTTGCCAATACCATAGCTGTGGTTTGACATGGTGTGGGCAAGTGTTGGGAGGAAACCTTCTGTCACTTTGCCTTCAGCACAACTGACTGCTGTGTGTATTTGTCGCTTTCAAAGACTCACCCTTGCAATGTTTCTTATAGCAAAACTTATTTATCTGTGTATAAAATACCCATCTCAGTTGCCTTAATGTCACTGTTTCCTAAAACTAGATTAATTAAAAATTTATACTTAGCAAGAGAATGTAGTGAAGCCCAAACCACCTTTCAACCTGCCTACTTTCATATATAAGGTTTTTACATAAACATATATACAGACACACACATATATATAGATGTACAAATATATATTTCCTTAGAATCATAAAATGCAGAGCCAGAAGAGACCTTTGTGATTGATTATATAATCCATGTGTCCCCAGCACAAGTCAAGAGCTCTCTAAAATTGATTTTTGTTTGAACTAGAACAGGCCTATAAAATACATTTTAAAAGTCAGTTCAGTCATGACTTCAAAACTGATGGTGAGGAAGCCTTCACCAAGCCCTGTTTTTTACGGGCTGTGTCTAGGTACTCCTATGTGTGTAGATATAAATGTATATAAATAGACACGCTCACATAAGAGCCTTAAAAACTCTGACAACAGGTCAGCAAACCAGGAGAACTTATCGAACACAACAAACCTCTTCAGGCTCCTAAAACATTCCTAATCTTAAGTTTGTAGCTGCTCTTTGCCAGGCCAATGTCTGCAAGAGGCTTTGGAGGCAGCCTGAAAACTGCAGTCCACTCCATACCCGCATTGTGGTCCTTCAATTTAAAGCCATATGCTAATATTAACCAAAAAAAAAAAAAAAAAGCAACATCTGGTAAGAGGGATTGAGCTTACAAAAGCCCATCCTGCAGTTCCAGCACTTGGACAGCGATGGGAAAAGGGAAATAGACTTCACACCCCCAGCACGCCATCCATCAATGGAGTGTGAAAGAAATGTAAGGATTACTGCCCCAGCCTTCAGGTGCCAGGCATAATTATCTAGAGATTGCAGAGTTCAGTTTTCACTCTGCTCTGCTTATATAGTTGAGAGCTCCCCTTCCTCCCCTCATTCCCTCCGCAGCTCCCTCCCAGCACAAAGGTGCTTATGGGGGTGGGAGGGGGAAGGGAGCAAAAAATCAAATAAAAAAATATTCCAGCTTTGAAAAGAAAGCAGATGTTTCTGGGATCCTGAACACAGTGCTTTAGCTATGGGTCTTGCCTGTGACTTCCAGAAAAGCAAATACCAGAGCCCCTGTTTATTGGCTGTTTCCTTGCTCACACTGCAATATGGCTTCCAAATGGAACAAGGCACTGAGCCAAAAATCAGCAGAATTGGCGCAGAAAAGGGGGGATTTTTTTTTCAGGGGAGGGAGCAGATTTTTGCTTTCAGATAAGGAACACTCCCACCCCCTGTGAACATGAAAAATAGGGTCAAATCCTTAGCATATCCGACTCTGTCCTTGTGGGAGAACTGTGGTAAGGGAGACCCTAATCGAACCATTCAATAAAGATGCATATGTCATCACTTATTTTATTAGCATCTAATCAGTAGTGTGTGGAAAGAAAGCAGCACCCACCAATGGTAAGTGCCACGAGCTTGGCGTTTGTCAAAAGAAGGAAGAGATATTTGGATTGTAAAGCTGTGAACATCTTGCCAGAAGCATTGTTTTTTTCTCTAGTTTTCAGCATCAGTTTCCCTTTCACTCTCCTACTTTTTCAGACAGAGCAACAAACTGCGACATCTTTGGGGTGTGAGGGTATTGCCTGTTTGAAGCTGCCACTAAGAGATTTCCATCTCTGCTCTAAAGTCAAGACACTGCTGAGCAGCTTAGGGGTCTACAGATAACAAGCTAGAGCCTTCGCCCCAACTTTGGTTCTGGTGAGTTCACACCAGTAGCTGGTCGGGATGTACCCGCAAAACCTGGAATATTTTAGAAACTGGACTTGGTCTTCCTCAAGGTGAGGCCCTTTATCAACACCTTGTCTCTCTCTGGGTGCACGCACTCCTTTTTCTTGGCACAGTCCTGGCCATGTGTGCACCAGGTAATGGCCTCACTGGACAGTCTGTTGGAAAGGAGAGGGGGGGTTGAAGTGCTCAAACCACCATTTTCACGAGACACTATGGCAGCTGAAGAGGCAGTGGCTGGATATTTAATAAAACCAATGAAATGAAACGCTTCATTTAAGGAATGTGGAAATATTTTGTTTTGGTTGGAAACTGTGGCTGTCCACTGAAAATGTCCTTATGGCAGGCTTGCAGTGATCAACAAAAGTTGGTATTCTCTACAGAAAGCAAATGATTCCTTCACAATCCAGTTTTCCATTGTGGAAACCCTCCTTTTTCTCACAGAAGGAACAACAAACAGTTTTGATAGAAAATTATAACCAGATCTAATAAACAGCTCTCTTGTACAAGGCACAAATAACTGATCAGTCTATGTGAGGCTGCTCTGTAGCAAACAGGTTCAAGCCAAGCCTGTGTCTCAGCAATGCCTGCTAGTAAAAGACTGCTGTGGAGAGCTGAGGAGAGGGGGTTTCATGACATTACTGTAGTCCTCTACAGTGCTGTTCACTGGGAAAATGCAATGTGTTTTTCAAACACCACTGTTCTATGTGTTGCTTGTCCTATTTGAACACAGGAGGACCTAGACATCAATGGTGACAAGGTCTTATGGGTCAGCCATAAGGGCAGACATGATACCACCCCAGTTGTCATAAAGGAGAGAGGGGGATATTCAGTCCTAAAAGGGGCTGCAAGTTGTTTTTGTGATCTTGACATAGGCTGAAAAAAGGTAAAGGAAAACTGAGGTCCTCATTCTGAGTTTGAAAGACCATCGTTGCACTGTTTCTGTGTGTCATAAGCAGTATATGACTCCTAAATCAGTAGACTCCAACCTTCTTTATTACAGAACTCGTCCAGCACCAGAGGAGGACAGTGGTGGTACCTCCTGTGCCAAACTAGATGATAATCTTGGCAAAGTGATAAACTGTATGGTAGGTTGTACGCAGGTGTTATTTTTCTCTTCTGTTGTATTTAATTGGTGACTATTGTTTGTGTACTTCTGTGTCATAACTGGACTATGAGTCCAGGAAAAGCTTTCCCAGTTAAGTTGTCCTTGGACAGAGCTAGGAAAATTTGTTGAAGGCCTTTGAAAACGAATCTTTAAATGGGTGGAATGCATCATGATTGAACCTCTCTTGTCATAGCCTAATGTACACTGGGATATTTATTTTAAGCAGAAAAGATGTGATCATCTGTGCTCTCTGGGATGCATGATGTTGTTATGACCATGGCAGGCTTGTTCCATTGATGTATCTTGACTTTAGCATTTTCTTTTTTCTCTGGAGTAAGCAAAATAAATTCTGTCCCACTCCATACACTGTTAGGAGGTCTTTCAAAACAAAGTGTATTTATTACTGAGGTTTCCCAAGGTTGCTTTGTTTCTAGATCAATATAAAGGAAATTTTGGGTTCTGTTTGTTTTGCCTTTCTTTCACTCTTACTGCCTTTCATTTTCCTTTCATATTTTCACCCCCCCACTTTTTTTTTTTTTTCCATAAAATAGAACTAGGAAGAGTGTGCAGGTCTCAGTAGCAAGGACTCCTGGTTTTCTATCATTTTGCAGAGCAGTTTCCTCAAGGAAAAGCTATGGAGTGCAACATTTGTAAAGTGTCCTGAGGATAGAGGCCAAATCATCTAGATCTAAATACACTTGAATTAAATTAGAACTACTATTGGGGGATAACTTGGCGCCTCCTGGATGGTCATGAAGAACATTGGTCTAATGCACCTGTTACAGGGCATCAGCAAAACCTCAGACTGAAGCTCAGGCAAAGATGGCTCCATGAATGTCTTCCACAGTTTGAGTTACAAAGCAAACCTCCTTCCCAGATTTAAAACCAAATTTATTATAACCCTAGATGTCAACATTAGAATTGCAGAACTGATTGTTCTGGTAACTTGTGTACACTTCTTCATAACAGACAAGCCCAATGCTAAAGGTCATGTGATCCAAGGATCTTCTCATCTGTTATATCAGCATTTATTACTTCTACTTTGCAAGTGAGAAACAGATAAATTCACAGAGAGTCCCATAATTTTTCCCAGGTCACAGAAATAATCTGTTTCGTAGCCAGGAATTTAACTGAAGAGTATATTTAATGCTTTAGGCACAAAGTTGCCTGTTTCTGATGTCCCTCCATTTTTAGAAGCACAAATGCTTTGATGCACAGGCAATGAAGGACCCAAACTTTCTAATTGCAGCACTTTATTAATCATTGACAAGGGTGGCAGGGATTGGAAAAAAATGAGAGAAAGAGAGAGCATTCTTCTCTGTGGCCCCAGCCAAGAAAAATACACTTAATGAAGTTATGTACCATGACTAGCAAAGACCTATTTCAGCACAGGAAAGTATAGCTTGGCTAAAAAACCCATCCATCTTACCTGGGCAATTGAAAGCTGTCGCAGCAAATGCTAGAGGTCTGTCATCTATGTGGTGACTTGCTCTTGTATGTCACCTCTTCAGGGAGCCTTCTTGTTGCATCCAAAATATTTTTCTTTCCAGAAAATTAGTGGACTTCTGTTTGTAATTGATAACTAGGAATATGTAGCAGGAGGCTGCATCCAGAGTTAACTGAAGGTAGAGATAGCAGCAGGGAAGAGAGAGATCTGTTGGAGGCTTGATTTTTTTTCCAGTTCATCTGCAATTTCCATCTCGCATAGAGGTTAATGCCACTCGTGAGAGAGGTGTCCCCCATCTGGTGTGAATGCACAGAACCACGTACACACATATTACTTTAAGACTTGATGAATGATGTGTAGTAGGTGCTTTTAGTCTTACCACTTCTTTATTTACTTGCTGAATTTCTGACAAATAAAATTCTATTTAAAATTTCAAGAAGGTTTGGAATAACCATAAAGAAACGAGCTTTTCATGCTTTTGCTCTGTTTGTCTGCCTTTTTGCCCTTATATTCTTACAATAGATTTAACCCATTAACACATTTCAATGAAATTTGACAGAGGTGGAGATCTCAGAGAAAAGTTCCATCAAGTTTCATAAAATTTGCTGCAGTGTATAGCCAAGGTCCTAATTAATGTTCCTGTTATGAAAAAAGGTTGTAATACAGGTCAGTAGTTATCT